>JAWRVZ010000081.1:2852500-2947500 GCA_037043235.1 Rhodeus uyekii
CAAATTCGGCTCCGTCCTGTCTTTTAATAACCGAGTTCTTCAATCCGCAGCGGCGCTGAGCAGAGCGCGCGTCAGAACAGAAGCAGGTGTGTGTGTGTGTTCATCTAAGCCTCATACTCATTGGTCGGCAACCATTCGTCAATGTCAAAATATTTGAGAAAACCAATCAAATCAGAGAAGGTGGGCTTTATGTGCACACAGAAGCAGATGAGGTTGAGCGCAAATTTTTGTTGGCAGATGAGGCTGATGGGGTGGGATGTGGGACCTGGGATGGGGTGGGACCCACAGCAGCACTCGCTGCTCGTTGAGAAGCGTAAGAACAATATGTGCTTTCATTTCAGAGAGTCTCCAATAACTCAAGATGAAGTCATTAGATTTGTCGCTAGTCACTTTTTTGAAAATGTGCCGCTAGAGTGGTCTGAATACTCGCTAAATATAGTGACAAAGGCGCTAAGTTGGCAACACTGTCTAGAAGGCTTTATTTTTCCGCCACTTCCGCAAGTTCTTCTGTGGCTGTGCAGCACTGTACGTGCAACGCAAACTCAACGCATGCGCGGTGAACTCGGTACGATCATTAGTCACGAGATAACCATGTGAAGTGGCGAATTTGTCCATCTTTTGTGCTCAAGATATCAGGGTTCGGCAACATAAAAGAATCGACATAACCCATGAGAAAATGCTAAGACAAATAGGGAGTTTGGCGGTTCCACTTCAAAAACATCGACACAATAGGATTGGCGAGTTAACCGTGAGTCGAGATAAGTAAACTCCAGTTTTTTTGGCCATATCTGAATCAAATTGCATATTTTGCTCAGTTTGAGCTTCTGAATAAAAAAATCTCAATATTTTTTGCTCTATATTCTCATTATATGAGCAATAAAAACCTGATGCATTGACATAATTTTTTGTTTTGTTTTCGAATTTATTTAAATTTTCACTAAAACACAGGTCATATGTCAGGTTTCCAGGGTTAAGATTGTGTGTATTCAACATAAAAATACTGTTGCGTTCGATTTTGAATGCAAGTCTTCTTAAGCGAAAGAAAGTGTCAGAAGAAACTGAAACCAGGCTAATTATACAGTACGAGCTTCATCACGGTAACTAGTCGTTCAAGTAATCAGTTAAATTTGAAAATATGTCATTCTTATCAAAATCAGGTCACATTACAAGTGTGTTCTCACGCATAAACCATTTCCAATAAAAGCATTTACTGTGACATGATTGAAGTTCTAACCTCAGGTCTGACGGGATCCTCGATCCCAACCACACATATTGCGGTCAGGTCGGTCAGAATGTTGTTTTCATCATCCCAGTTGGGCTCAGGGTCTCCAGGAAAGTCTCGGTAGGCCACGCAGATGGTTCGGAGTCCGTCGCAGGCCATGGGTTCGATTACTTTCTTCACCATCTCGTCTCTGTCTCTCGGCCTGAAGACACGGGTTTCGCCCACTTCGTTCAGAATGAGAGAACACCTGAAAAAGAGTCAAGACTAGCTTGTTACTTTCTTCAATGATGTATCAGCCTACAGTGATTAAGCAGCGAGTTTTCCCGGCTTTCCTGTGTCTCTAACAGTAGAGAGTGGCGCTTGCAACATCATGGTCATGGGTTTGATTCGCAGGGAAAGCAAGAACTGATAAAAATTGCAATGTGTTTCTTGAATGCAATGCAAGTCGCTTTGGATAAAAACTGATTAACACATCGTTGTTGGAATCACGGCTCTTTTGTAGCGCACTGAAATGATTCCAGGCACATGAAACTACAGTACAGTAATACCTTGCGATACAAGCATAATCCGTACCAGGACGAGCTCATAACTCGAGTTGCTCGTAGCTCAAATCATTTCCCCCCATTAAGGAATAACCTTAAAAATAAATAAAAATTAATCCGTTCCGGCCCTCAAAAAATCTTCGTTATTAGTGCTAATAACAATGGAAAAAAACATGTTTTTGCTATATAGACACACACACACAAAACATTCCTGTGATATAAAATAAATTAATGGTTTTAATTATGAGTTCTTGCCTTTGAGACAGACGATACAGTAGCAGCTAATGGCAGCATGTGCGGAGGAAGAGAAGGAGGAGGAGGGATAACGTAGATAAACACAATACGGAAGTGTAGTGTTTCTTCCCGTCTTGTGTATTGGATAAACTACATACACAATAATGTGCCTCAGAAGCTCATATTTATTATTATTGAACACTCATAACTCGTGCTGCTCCCAGCTTAATACTCGTGAATCACTCGTTGCCCCCGGTAACCCCCGCTGTAAAACCAAGCTGCCTCTAGTGGAGATCATATGCAATTACCCCATAAATGAGTATAACACACACCACAGGAAGACTCGTGTAAGCTACTCGTATCTCAAATCTTTACTCATATGTCAAAGCAAAAATGCAGGAAGGCTTACTCGCATCTCGGAATACTCGTATGTCGGGACGCTCGTATCTCAAGGTATTACTGTCATTCGACATAATGTCCCTCCCTTTGCGATTGAGACTGTAGATAGACATCAGAGAGCTGATGAAAGACACTCACTTTTTAAGGATGATTTCAGATGCTCCTTTGCTGTACATTCTGAAGCTGCTGTCCGGAAGCTTGATGACGGTGCTCATGGACTTCCTCACGGAGTTAAACGTGTACACCTTGTAGAGTTTCTCCTCTGGGATCTGGTTGCGAACGGTCTGGTAGTCTCGTTTCAGTTCAAGCACCAATCCCAGAAGGCCACACTCGGTTTTGTTGCCCACTTGTTTAGGAAGACCTCCCTCCTTATCTGCAGGCTTGAAGAGCAGGAGAGCAATCAGACACCAGATGCCAGCGTTATCAACTTAACTGAGGGAGTTTATAAAGTTTCTTGTCAATTCACCACAGCGAATCAACAGCTTGGAAGTGATTTCGCCCAGCAGCTCTGCATTACTTTTCCACAGTCATTCTGGATTAGATTAGATTTAAATCTCAAACACAAGATATTAAACATGAACCAGAACTGCATGCAGAGTCCAGAATCCATTCTTGGGTGTTCATGAACTTTACACAATCTTTAAACAAGTTAAAGATTCAAAATGTAACCACAAACTTGCATTGTGTCCAAAGTTACTTACAAAACACGTATTCTGAGAACTGTTGCACTGACACCGATTAAAGTCACGTCACTGTTCTTCAAAATCTCTACATGTGATCCAAATTGTCTTTCAAAGGAAATGTGCCTTCTTTTCAACAGATTAAAAATAAAACAAATATAATTATTTGTCTTACATGTGACTGCCTGGAAAAGTAGAGTAATAATTTCTGATCACAAAACTTATTCGGATTTCATTTTCTCACTTATTTCTGCACAAGAAAAACAAAACCCTGCAGTAATTATTTCAGGCAATTTAAATGCATTATCGGTTTATTTATCTATTTATGAGTAGAAATGCCAATAGAGATCGTTATTGTGAATTAACTTCTTAATTTCTTTCTCATTTCTAGGAGGTTAAATCTATCAAAAAGCTTCAGCGGAGTTCAATATAGAAATCTCTACGGTTCTCGATTCAATTTTAAATTCAGTTCCCTATATAAAGTCCTATATAAAGAGAAAAGTCTTAAATTATTGCATAATTTTGGATTTAGATATTCTAATGATAAAATGTTTACACGCTGTGAAAATGAAAAATGGATGAATTAAATACTTTGTTTTACATGAATCCAATAAAACTTAATACATAAAATGATCCCATTATGTGAACCTGTATCAGCTTTCCTGTGTGTCTAACAGTAGAGAGCGGCGCTTGCAACATCAAGGTCATGGGTTTGATTCCCAGGGAAAGCAAGAGCTGATTAGAATGTCAATGTGTTTCTTGAATGCAATGATAAAAGCGTCTGATAAATGCATAAATGTAGATGAACCCCTAAAAATAATTTTTAGGATTCTATATAGATGGTTTTCTTCTAAGAGTGTCTCCACTGCAATGCAGCAAACGCATGACATGAGCCGTGCAATATTTGTAAACTGAAAGTGACAAATCCAGAAATTTCAGCATTTAGGTATTAAAACTGTTGGAAGAACGCATCATCATGAGACTGGCTTGTTTACACATCAATGGCTTATTGAGTAATCAGAACTAATCCACATTATGACTAAAGCTAAATTATGTTTTTGCTACAAGAACTTTACTAAGGGTTCATCAGGAGGGGAAATAACATTATAAAGCTTTCCTGCCGCTCAAACAGTAGAGAGCAGCGCTTGCAACATCAAGATCTTGGGTTTGATTCCCAGGGAAAGCAAGAACTGATTAGAATGTCGATGTGTTTCTTCAATGCAATGATAAAAACGTCTGATAAATGAAGAAATGTAAATGTTATAAATGTAAGATGTGACCCCTTTAAGTATCTCATGTTTGCTCACCTGGGTCATTCATAACTGCTCATGCGTTTGATGCGGATTTCATAGCACCTTCAGAGAGGCGCTGGCACGCAACGCTCTCCTGAACAGCTGTCGTCTCCCTGGTCAGCACGCACTCCTACGAACCACGACATATGGCCAAACATGCACTGGCAGCATTACTTCCTCTTTACGGCCCTATCCGGCTCCCGCGCTCCACGGGGCCCTCGCTCTATTCTCCTCCTCACTGCAGGGCCGCGGAGGCCCTCTGGCGTCCCCTAGAAGGTCATTTTCATAGCACCTCTTTGATTTCACAGCATCACCTACACTGACGCTGACAGCCCCTGCCTCAGGCCGCGAGGAGAGCGCTTTGCCAAAGCTGATTGGCTCAAATGAATGAGTGGCAGGGTGAGGCATCGCGGAGAGACTTTGGCAGAGTCCCCGAGACACATGGAGCGGCTGCAGCCGGACAAACCACTTCGCCCAAAATGAGTCACAACTTATCAAACAAAAGACAGCAAGCTACTTCACCTTGTCATGGGTGTGATGAACGAAATGTTCCCAAAATAGCGTTTGGTTTGATAAAAAAAGCCTCAAAAGGAAGTATTTTTGTCTAAGCGTAACCTTTAGAAAAAACATGTATCAGAATGGAAATAACGCTTAGAGGCTCCGACTGGTTGATGTTGATCCAGGAACATAGTTTTACCACAGCACTGAATGAAGACCATATTCACATGAACCTTTTTATTGCAGGTAACAGGCACTTGAATGTAATCTTATTCATAGAGTCATTCTTCATCCAAACGGAAACCTAGTGGAGTCACTGAATGAACATTCACCACTTTGTTAAATATAATGGAAGTGTTCCCAGATTCCCACATTGAGCATGAACAAAACACATGCAACAACATGTAAACCACTAACTGATACTTTGTGCTCAAACACACCTTTGAAAAGGATGCATGAAGTGCCATCTGCATCTGTCTTTGGTGTAACTAAGAATTCAGAGTTTACAAAACACAGCACAGCCAGTGACCTACAGCACAGAGCTGGAACACACACACACCAACGCATACGGAGATGTAGCCTCCAATCAAGAATTGATGGGAGCCCGGGAACATGACATCAGTGTCAGACCTGACCTCTCCAATCACCAGGCCAAAAGGTCTGATGGAACAGGTGGTAGAAGCAACCTGAGATCAGTGCGACAGGAAGTCTCCGCGGAGCTCAGACTACAGGCTGAAGGATCAGTGTACATGCCAGCAGCATCACCTGTACCGTGTGTCCTACTCCGGTTTCAGGATTCCACTAACTCTTTCTAGGCTGCACACCGACCGGTCGGACCGGGTGAGACATGCTACATCAATTATGAATGGCAAATCTGTATCAAGAACTGGTAAAAGTTTCATTTATAGGCGCACAGCTGCTTCAAATTAGCTGGGCAGCCGTCGTGCTTGAGCATGAAATTTCGTTAACCCTCTGGTTGAGTTACAGTCATTTGGGCTGGAAAGGACTTTTCTGTTCCCAATGCAATGCTAGTTAATGTTATAACACCGGACTAAAATACTGACTGATCGTAAACCTCATTGATCTGAGTTTATGCACCTGTTTTTTAAGGTGAATAAGCTTGAGTGAACTTTATGCATTTGCTCAGATCAATGAGGGTTACGGTTGAATCGGTTGAATGAGAGATTTACCAGCAATGTAAAAGGATGGAAATGTTTGATCAGGAACACCAAATTAGGTAAAGATGTTCAACACAGCACTAGGATTAAATGTAAATCTAGAAGGACTGCTGTGTTGAAAAGTCCAGCATGTTGCTCCAGGCTGGTTCTTGTTGGTTAGAGCTGGTTTAGCGCATGCTGTTCTCATGCTAGTCCACCAGAAACCAGCATCCCCATTCTGGTACCAGCATGCAAAACATACCATATGTTGAGCTTTCCTGTAGCTCTAACAGTAGAGCATTGGTGCTTGCAACATCAAGGTCATGGGTTCGATTCCCAGAGAAAGAAAGAACTGATTAGAATGTCAATGTGTTTCTTGAATGCGATGCAAGTCACTTTGGATAAAAGTGTCAGCCAAATTTATGAAAATGTAAAAATGACCAGAAATG
Source organism: Rhodeus uyekii (assembly GCA_037043235.1). Classification (NCBI taxonomy): domain Eukaryota; kingdom Metazoa; phylum Chordata; class Actinopteri; order Cypriniformes; family Acheilognathidae; genus Rhodeus; species Rhodeus uyekii. Next base: position 2,858,974 of record JAWRVZ010000081.1, read on the forward strand.
CTAGAGAGTTGTGAGTTGGGAAGGAGACTTTGGAAAGTTTGCTGAAGCAGCTCTTGAGTCTTGGGTGAGGAGAAGGTCATGCATTAATTACATAATAATGTAGCAGTAAAGCATCACAGCTTGGTGGATCTCTCCGGGGATAAAGAGTTCTGCTCATTTCAGTCTGTGTTAAAACAAGATGTCTGGAATGATATGCTTATCCAAGTCTTGCTTTGTACGGTTATGAAAGCTCTCAGTACTGGTCTCCAGAGACTTGTATAGTTATGAAAGCTCTCAGTTACTGGTCTCCAGGGACGGGTTCTGTACGTTGTGATAGTCTGCTCTTCACAAGGTCTGCTATCAGCTCCTAGACATCTTAAAGCGAGATACAGAACAGATCTGATTCCAGCTCCCAGAACCAAGAGGAACTCACATTGTTTTTCTTAACTCATTTTCTCAACTGCTTCCTTGCAGACTGTTCTTTTTTGGAAACCAACCCAATCAGATGCTCCAGACTACACAGTGATTGTTCTGCAGCGTTCTTGATTGTCAGACCTAATGCACAGTCGTAATTCCAATAAACTAGGATTTCATCTGTGTGTTACTCTATGTAGGACACCTTCAGTGTTTTCTGATTATCTGAAACAAACTTTCTCTCTTGAACTATTATAACACTGAGAATATTCCTCATTTGGAAAACATTCGCTTAAAAGTAAAGATCCCAAAAAGTTTTGTTTTTTTTGCTATAGAAGAGCTAGGCTTTCCTGTCGCTCAAACAGTAGAGAGTGGTGCTTGCAACATCAAGTTCATGGGTTCAATACCCAGGGAAAGCATGAACTGATTAGAATATCAATGTGTTTCTTGAATGCAATTTGGATAAAAGCGTTTGATAAATGCATTAATGTAAAATGTAAATGTAGTTTGGTTCCCCAAAGAACCTTTCAGTCATCAGTTATTAAAAGAAAACAATTCTCAGTGTGAAAAATGTTAAAAAAAAATCTAAAGAACATTTTTCCACTGAAAATAATGTTTAGTGCAACCTTTAGTTCCATGGTGTTAAAAGTTCTTCATGGATCCAAAGTTGCCAATAAAGAACTTTTATTTTAAGAGCATAGATATTAGTTTTCCAATGTGATGCTGAATGTGATTGTTCTCTTAATACAGTCAGACATTTCCATACTTTCAGGGTACAGTGATTCAAATGAGCTGCTTAAGTTTGATTCAATACACGGAGTAAAATAAGGTCCTAATGTGATGCTATTATAGTGATTTATTTTCGTTTTGAGAGGTTGACCTGAGCTAATATTCTGCTGAACATCTTCTCTCCTGTTTTCCAAAGAAGAAAGAAAATCTTAAAGGCCCGTTCACACCGAGGACCATAACTATAAACATAACAATAAAGATAGTACTAAATATAAAAGAATAGTAGAGTGCACACAAATGTAACGATAATGAGTCAGAGAAACGATATCGTTGGAATCACTTTCAGCTGATGAACTATAAAAACACTGACAGCCAATCAGAATCACCCTGCTTTAAAAATCTCAAGCATTTAAAGTGGCAGACGTCAAAACTGCATCATGCACCCAACAAACAGAAGTATTGTTATCGTTTTTGAAGTAACAGGCCTTTAAAGTTTGTATATTTCTGCTAAGCTTGTGGCTCTAATGAATTGCACTGCCTGGAAAAAAAGTCGCCATTTAGATTTAAATACATAAAAATTAAGAGTGTAGGATTGGTGGTTTGATTCATTTTAATTACAAGATCTCAACCAAAATTAATGCAACTCTTGATGAAAATAAACGTTCAGATATTGCATAAAGAACATGGAGAATGCACACTGTAATTTAGAATAAATTATAATAGTGGTCCAATGAAATAGGAGTGTGCAATTTTTTGGGGGCCAGGCAGTGAATATAAGTAATTTTCAGGGTTCTGCCACATTCGGTCTAGTCATTTCTTGGTGTTGTGGCAGAGCTCTGACGCTACCATAATGTCTCAAGTTTTGTGGGTATGCGTTGCTTCGAAATTTCGAGGCACGCGCCCTCTTGTCTGTGTAGTGTCTTATGTGTGGGGCGTGATGTCCGGTCCTGACACTTTGGTCTTGTTCAGTTTCGTTTTTGTGTCGAAGGTTCGGACATTCATGACCTGTGTGTTCATCCTAGTCGTGAGTGCATGAGAACAGGTGTTTGCTCATTCTTATGCGCTCTACGTTATGTGAGCATTGAGCTTTGCTCAAACCGCGCTCTCTCATGTCTGCGTACATTGTTGGAGGACGCGGTTCGTGTTTCATGTTGTGTCGTGTCGTGCGCGGTTTGTGTTTTCACCAGCTGCGCGCTGTCTCCTGTTTCTTGTGAACACGTGGCGATGCGTGTTCAGATTGGCTGCGTGTTCGTGTCTGTAATTGTGTAACCCCGCCTGTCTTGTTCCCTTGTTACTTTGATTTGTACCAGCTGGTTCCTGTTCAATTATCCTCCCTCCTGTGTCTATTTAATCCCTTCATGTCTGCTGTCCTGAATCGAGCCGTTGTCGTTCTTTTGTCTTTTTAGTGTCGTGTGTTGATATTTCATATCTAGTCTGAGCCGATCATGTCAAGTCGGTCCTTTTTTCCTCCTCGGGCAGTTTTGTTTCTATTTCTGTTATTTTCTTCAATAAATCCCCATCCACCTACAACCTGACAGTAATAGCTTGTGTTTATAGATTGTTAACATTAAAGTCTATTGTTGAAAAGCAAGTGTAGCTGAAATAACACTGGTGTTAGCTAAATAGCGAAAGAGTTTTATTTCTTACCAGTATTTTAGTAGTATAGGCGCTGTTGAGGGATATAGCGTTGACCAGTGTTTCCAAAGTTTTGGCTGGGATGGAGCTGGGATCTGGTATCTCCTTGTAATGGACATCGGCCACAAAGCATTGCACTGCTGTCATTCGATTGGTGGTCAGCGTCCCAGTCTTGTCTGAGCAGATAGCTGTGGCATTGCCCATGGTCTCACAAGCATCCAGATGGCGTACCAAATTGTTATCCTTCATCATTTTCTATCAGCACAGAAAAAAAAGTAGTAGTCATATTTGTGAAACCACATGACTGATAAAGATAACTAGCTAATATAGCGTTCTGGATATGTCTAAAAAACTGTAATGCACAGTCCACTACCCATATGAGTAGCTGTATGCATAAAAAACCTAAATAATAGCTAAAAATGGACATGAAAAGCCTGCAACTGCATCGATCCTTTTCATGAGGAATTTATGTGTTCACATATTATCAAAGACAACTAGGAGATTCTACAGCCATGACCAAAAGTTTTGAGAATGACACAAATATTAATCTTCAGATTGTGATAATGCTGCTCCAGATATTTTAGATCTTTTTGTCAGATGTTACTGTCAACTAAAGTTTAATTACAAGCATTTCATTGACGATTACATTAGGTTAATGCAAAGAGAATTTGTCGCGTTGGCTTTTCTTTTTCAAGACCTGCTATTCGCACTGGCTGTCAATCAACTTCTGGGCCACATTATGACTGACGGAGGCCAGTCCTACTTTATCAGTGCTTGGAGCTTGTCAGAATTTCTGGGTTTTTGTTTGTCCACCCGCCTCTAGAGGATTGACCACATGTTCTCAATGGGATTCAATTCTGGGGAGTTTCCTAGCCATGGACTCAAAACTTCAATGTTCAGAGCTTTCTTGACTTTCAGTGTTTTCAGTTTGTAATCATGATTTTGGCATGAATTTGTCAGGGTTTCTGTCACTTTAGCCTCATTTATTCTTGGTTCTGAGACAAAGCCCTGATGCTCCTGCAGTGTCTTGTCCTTGTGTGAGCATGCGGTTTCAAGCTCTTCTTTCCATATGAGTTGCGGGACGTAGTGTCTCGGCACTTCGGTCTACCTTGGTTTTGGTTTTGTGTCGAGATTCAAACATTCATGCTCTTTGTGTTTTCTGTTGTAAGCGCACAGGATGAGCATTCGCTCATTCTCAGGTGGGCTGTCTTGTTGTGTGAGTTTGCAGGGCCATTCACTCTCCTGTCCGTGTGTTGTTGTTGTGTTCTGTGTAGCTCGCGGTTCATGACTGCATGCTTTCTATGCTTTGTAAGCTTGTGTTTTTCTCTGGCTGTGTGCTTTCCTGTTGTCATGTTCTGTGAGAGCACATGGCTTGTAATGTGTTCCTGTGCCATGTGCTCTCCTGTCTATAATCTTGACCCAATCCCAACCTGATTATTGGTTAATCTGCCCCACCTGTCCTCCCTCACCACCCTTGTATACAACTCAGGTAGTTTTCAGAAACACTTGTCTTCATGACAAATGTATTCAAGCATACATTAACAGTAAATCATTTACTCTCTGAAATGGCTGACGAACAAACCGTGAATAGGAAAATGCAACATTAAGTGACATTGTTCTCAAGCTGAGTTATTGATGTCTTTCCGCGCTTTAAACACTGATTGATCGATTACATGAGACATGATTGCATGTGGCTTTCCTGTGTCTCAAACAGTAGAGAACAGTGCTTGCAACGTTAAGGTCATGGGTTTGATTCCCAGGGCAATCAAGAACTGATTGGGAAGTGTTTCTTGAATCCAATGCAAGTCTCTTTGGATACAAGAATGCGTCAATGTAAATGATTACTTTCGGCAAGTATCCGTACAGTATCTTTCAACGTACCTTGTGATGTTCATGCACTTGAAAGTCCTTCTTTCTTATAACAATGGTCTATAATTGTCTAATCTGCTAAGTTATGATCAAAGCTAAATGAGATTAATCTTAAATGCAACACATACACACTTGTCGCCATGCTGAGAAAGTATTATAGTCCTTGACTAAATCAGCATATACTCTGAAACAGTGTTGGAATTCAAATTGTTCCTATGATGCGCAAATCCAGCTCATCTGGTTCATTTAGTGTCCAAATATTAAATGTAATCTAAATATGGTTCATTCTTCATGTTGATGAAGCGTACCTTCACAGAGTAGGCCAGAGAGATGGTAACAGCAAGCGGAAGGCCTTCAGGAACAGCCACCACCAGCACCGTAACGCCGATGATGAAGAACTTGACAAAGTACTGAATGTAGACTGGAGTGCACTCCGGCAGCCACGGCCTCTTCTGCAGCACGAAGTTATCGATTGCAAAGTAAAGCACCAGGATGATGACTGTAATGGCAGACATCACCAAACCTGAGGACCAGATCACATCAAACCCGGCATTAGTGCCATAATAAATCACCACCAAATACAAATACAGCAATACCTTGAGATACGAGCATCCCGACATATGAGTATTCTGAGATACGAGCAAGCCTTACAGCAAATCTTTGCTTTGAGATACGAGTAAAGATTTGAGATACGAGCAACTTACAGACGCAGACACTAGAGGTGTTCAAGCACTCGGAGCAGCTCAAGCGCCTCATTTATGGGGTAATTGCATATGATCTCCACTAGAGGCAGCTTGGTTTTACAGCGGGGGTTACCGGGGGCAACGAGTGATTCACGAGTATTAAGCTGGGAGCAGCACGAGTTATGAGTGTTCAATAAAAATAAATATGAGCTTCTGTGTCTATTCAATACACAACACGGGAAGAAACACTACACTTCCGTATTGTGTTTGTGTAATCTACATAATCCCTCCCTCCTCCTCCACACATGCCACCATTAGCTGCTACTGTATCGTGTGTCTCGAAGGCAAGAACTCATAATTAAAACCACATTTTATTTTATATCACAGGAATCCTTGGACACTATAATTGTGTGTGTGTGTGTGTGTCTATAGCAATTAAAAACATGTTTTTTATTAGCACTAACAATGGAGTTTTTTAGAGGCGTGGAATAGATGCATTGTTTTCCTGTTATTTTTTATGGGGAAAAATGATTTGAGATACGAGCAACTCGAGTTACGAGCTCGTCCTGGAATGCATTATGCTCGTATCTCAAGGTATTACTGTACACCCGTGTTGAAGCCTAACGCTCCAAACAATCTAAAAACACATCGCACCTGCTTTGCCGATTTGCACAGCCAGCTTCGTCAGTTTTCCTTGCAGAACGGATTTCTCTTTCTTGGAGACATTGGCCTTCTTCTTCTCTTTGTCATCGGTTTCTCCACCCTCCGCGCTCTTCAAGGGCTGCATCTCCATTGCCGCAGCGCCATCCTGCTTTTTCACTGCAATGACCACAGGAAACCCATGTTGGTTATGGGCCGTCTGACCTTTGTTGTGAGGGAATCTCAAAATAAGAGTAAACCACGGGTTTGAACTGCTGGGTTTGTTTGTGTATAAACAGTAACTCTGACATGTTGGTGACGAAACGTAATATATGAATGACCGCTATGTGCTTCTAGCCACCAGGTTCACTTAAAAATCCAATAGAAGTTCAATTACTTTAGGCAACAAAATCAGCAAACCACCAAATTAACGTTATTTCGAATATCTACATTGATCGTTATGAAAGGAGACATGAGGGACTGGATTAAACCCCAATCCTGGTAGCATTACATGGTTGAGAGACGACCGAAAAACCTTTTCGTGGGATCTGATAGCAGAAGCTGGGTATCACGTTATATGGGACAAACAGCCTGAAGTCTGTTTATTTAAAGGGACAGTTCACCCAAAAATGAAAGTTCTGTCATTACTCAACCTCATTTTGCTTCAAACCTGTGTGATTTTCTTTCTTCTGTGGAAATTTAAAAGAGGTTTGCCGGTTGTTCTTTCCCATTCAACTACAAGTAGAAACCAACAACAAACATAAAACCAGCTAAAAAGAAATCTTCTCAGAGTTCTTTCTTTCAGTAACGTTAATAAAACATTTGTTGGATGTTATCCGGTCTTTAATAATGCTCGAATGTTTTATTTCTTCTAACGTTTTTTAAATATTACTGCTTGTTTCGTAACGTTCTGAGATATTTTTCGAATAATGACACAAAGGAATATTCCCATAATGTGCACATAAACCAAGATGAACATTCAAAAATAACTTTCAAAACTGAGTAGGAAACAGTCTTCTAGCATATTTTCGTTAGCTGGGAAAGCATATCATCGTAAATGGTCTTCTCAAGTCATCCTGGAAACTGCTGTGTCTGTGACTGGATCGCTAATGGACAAACTTCTGGCCCAGTATCTTGTGACAATAATATCGTGCACAGAGAAATCACTGGTAATAAGCAATCAAATCCGTTTCGGTTTCATGGCGACTACATTAATTAGTCTGTTTCTCACACAAAGGGTTAGACTATGAAAATTGAAAATGATGTAAAATGTTTATGCACTTCCTTCAAGATCTTTTATAGTTTTTTTGTGCTTTTGTAGTGCATTTGTGTGCTTTTTTTGCTTTTATAGTGCTTTTGTGTGCTTTTGCAGTGATTTTGTGTCCTTTTATAGGGATTTTGTGTGCTTTTGCAGTGATTTTGTGTGCTTTTATATGGATTTTGTGTGCTTTTGCAGTGATTTTGTGTGCTTTTATAGGGATTTTGTGTGCTTTTGCAGTGATTTTGTGTGCTTTTATAGTGATTTTGTGTGCTTTTCGAGGCTTCAGTTCACATTCGCTGTAACAGAATGGAAAAGAGCGACCGGCACATTATTTAAAATAGCATCTTTTATATTATATATTTTAAATGACACAAGGTTGAGTAAATGATGATATGGAATGATGCTTACATTTACTTTTGGAGGAAGAAAAATGACACAGCTTTACACCCTTAATGTTTTTTGTGCAGTTTCTCATTTCATAAAGTTTATGCATACAGTTTTTTGTCATGTCTGGATATCAACACGTGGGCTTATAGAATGGAAAAGCAATAAACCTTTTGCATATATTCAACTTTAAGACCTGCAAATGATCACAAACTGGATGGGAGTTTACCTACTGAACACAACCGCCTCTATCAAGTCAACAAAACTAAATAGCAAATGTAATCGCAAAGTGAAGTCATTTACAAAATATGACGCTAAACACACAAATTTCTGTTGTCAATATTGGAACGCACTTCTTAAACTTTCATTATTCTTTTAAATGAATGGAAACCTTTGGATATGTTGCGGATGAGTAACCAAAGAGCAAAAACCATTACGATTACAGGCTGCTAAAACTCTTTCACTTCATCATTAAAATGACTGGAGAATTCACCAAGGACAGAAAGCGACCCTGACGCACACATGAGAAGCAGCACAAACAGACGAGCTGACATCTGAACGGAGGAATAAAGTCATGGTGAGCGCTCAAACCAGCGGTAAAGTGAAAGCGGGTTACCTTTGCTCTGGTTGTTCTCCATATTTCCATCCTGCATTTTACCTAAGATGAAGGCATCCACAGACACAGGACAAAAATAACAGAAAGCAGACAATAAAACATTCATCACATGGACATTACAGTGAAACCAAATCAAAAAGGAAGACAGAGAATGAGTAATTTATCAACATCATTGTGAGTCACATACGTAACATAGAGTTGTTTCATAATGAGGTTTTGAGGTGTGTTATGGTTATGGTTACCATCCACATAAATCTGGATTACTTGCATGTGTTTTGATGCATTGCTGGTGTCGATATTTGAAGGATATGCAATATGTGTGTTTGTTCCGACAAAAATGGATGTTCTGTTGTGTTTTCATGTCATTTTTGATAGAAGAGCCATGGAATATCTAATACGCATACATCATTTTACCCTCTTTGAAGACACATATTGGTTTGTCGCTATGAAATGTTGTCAAAGAGAGAATTGGGAAGTAGCTGTTCAGAAGATATTCCATGGAGGATAGATGGAAGAGAAACACACAACACAATGAGGACAAGAGGAACAGCACGACTCTACTGGACATGCGGGAAGGAGAACTGCTCCGGAACAGCCATGCAACAGCACAGGAGGAACGGGAACAGCCAAAACATTCGGATTTATCCCAGTTTACATGTGGTGTGGGAACTATATGGCACTTTTGTTTAAAATGAAATGAAAATCGTCTGTCAATCTAGGGTTCGGAGTTTTATTCAGGACTGGTTTAAAAAAAATTACCAAAATAAAATAAAATTGAATTAAAAACCAGAATGAAAGTAATTCAAATTATTTTTATGATGGAATTTAACTTAAATAATAAGTAAATATAACCTACAAATGAAGGAGTAAGATTAACTTTTGTACAATTTTTCATGTTGTACTATTTGATTTCTGTTTGGGGTCAGGAAAATTCTTTAATGTTTTATTTGATTTATTTGATCAAAAACATAGTAAAACAGTGTAATATTATATCAGTGTAAAACAGCTGTTTTCTGTGTGAATATATAGTAAAGTGTCATTTATTCCCGTGATTAAAGCTGAATTTATTAGATGATAAATACAGTAAAACAGTGTAATATTATATCAGTGTAAAACAGCTGTTTTCTATGTGAATATGTAGTAAAGTGTCATTTATTTCTGTGATTAAAGTTGTATTATCAGCATCATTACTCCAGTCTTCAGTGTCACATGATCTTCAACATTTATGATTATTATCAGTGTTGAAAACTGTTTATATATTTGTTGGAAACTGTCATACATTTTATTGTTTATCATTCTTCAATGAATAGAAATAGCAGCATTTTTTTAAATAAAATTGTTTTGTAACATAATGAATGTCTTTACTGTCACTACTGATCCGTTTAATGCAGCCTTGATGAATAAAAGTAAGAATTTCTTTGACCATGTATATATGTGCAGCAATTTATCAATCAAATACTAACGAATATTGTTGTAAAATCACATCAAATCATCGCATCATAAAATGCATTACTAAAGACACTACAAAATAAGTCCGAATTCTCTTTCAGAAATGTGAAATTTACGTACTAAAACTTAAATCCCTGTTATTTGGTTCATGTTTGAGCTCATACGGCCTCTTCCAACCAATGGGTCGATCCACATTTGCTGTTTGCATATGTAAAAATAAAAGAAGGACGGAAGGGGAAGAAGAAGTAAGAGAACAAAACAGGAGGAATCATGCACTGAGAGGACAGGAAAGGAAGATCAAGACAACTGGAGAAGGAGAGGCGGAGCCAGCGAGTGACGGACAGCTCAACCTACCATTGACTAGGCTGGTATTACCAGGGGCATTTGCGCTTGCCGCACCATCGGTAGCTATAGTCGCGATGGGGTGTGAGGAGGGATGAGAGCAGTCTAGCCGGTAATAATGAACAAAAGTAGCATGGTTATCACGATTAGTACTCTTCCAATACACTGCTGTCAACAGAAAGGTGACCTTAAAAGAATGACATCGATGGGGAAAAACACTGCAACATCAGACAGGTTACACATAATATGGCACACAAAACGACACAATGATCAACGGCACAAATAGCTAGAGTTCCAATTGCTATTCACACTGCCAATTACGGGAAGAACAGGTGATTCAAAAAAACCAAAGAACCAAATGAAAAGCATGCATGCTTGGCAATCAAATCCAAGGGCTTGAATCACAACAGAAGGGAGTCGGACTGTACGAGTCTACGAAACCGTGATCCATCTATCCGGGAATCACCCGTCCATCACAACCTCCGGACCGGCATCTATGCAGGATTGGGGATGAAATGCAATTTCTCTGAATACTTAAAAAGAGCGTCTTTTTAAGTGAAAGATCACGGTTGCTAAAGCAAGGGTTCGGGAGGGAAGAGCAGGTTTAGTGGGGTAATAGAGACTGCGGATATCCTCGTTGCATACTCTACCTGGCAGCGGATGGCCGTCCTCCAGAGCCTGACCTGTGTGGCAGTTTGCAGAATAACACACACATCAGGCCTTACGCTGACAAACGCATAGCGCCCGACCAGCAGAAGCACTTGAAACTACAATGGCTTTCCTCAGGATGATAAGCTGCATGTTTTTTTGTTATGATGATACTTCATTGGGAAACATGAGACGTCAAACCGATCTGAGAGTCCGGACTGCGATACACTTGAACTATTCGGACAGTTTTGCTACAGCAGGGAGAGTCTGATCCATTATTAACCCTCCGTTCATTTTCTGCATGCTTTATAATGTTCTGGTTTCGAGGTTTACAAAGAAAAAGGTTTATGCGAAAATCATTGCTGGGAATGTTGAATATCCTGGGCAGGTGTAATGCAAGTTTTAGCTACGCACCTTTCTTCTCTTTCTTCTCCTCCTCCTCTCCTCCAGCACCGAGCAAAGTGAAGATGATTCCGGTCTGAGAGTTCACCCCGACGGCCATGACCACCATCCGACCCGAGCCCTCCATCACGTGGGTGCCTGTGATTGAGTTACGGCGCAGGAAATCAGCAGGAGGCTTGATGCTCTGACATCAGCACAACTGACACAATGTGTGTGATCTCACACACACGTGATCGCAGAGGAGAGAACCGGCTCGTTCGTCAAAGATAATCAAAAGAGTTTATGTTCTTCAATGCAACTGCACTAGTTTGTCATTATTGTTCTTTTCAATATAAAATCCAAGAATCAAAGTACATGCCAATAAACAGAGTAACTAATAAATACGTCTATTATTTGTCAACATTAGTAAATGGATTACATAACCTTATCAATGCATTTGTTTATGTTAGTTCACAGATACAACTTTTGATTTGAAAAGGAATTAAATGTTGAAATTAACATAAAAAAATGCAGAATTATTGTTCATTGTTAGTTCATGCTAACTAACTTAGTTACATTTTAACTATTTAAAACTCAACATGAAGATAGTTTCTAGTTCAAACACATCAAATAACAGATCTTCATCTTAACCTGCATAAAACAAACAAAATCATACAATTGTTGTTAATTAAACTCATTTTGAACACAACATTGTTTTAAATATTACATTTAAAAAAGAAACAATTCTTGGTCCCTTCTACAGCATGATGGGAAATTAAGTAAATAATATAACATTTCACACTTTCTCAAGGTTAAGCTCGTACTTTTAATAACCATTTGTTAAAAAAGTTTACATTTTTAAGCCTACTTGTGGGAAGTGCCACTTATATATCTTTGCCTGTATTGATAGATTCAATATTCTGATGAATATGCAGATATTCTGATCGTTAAAAAACGTGTAAAAGAGCACAAGAAAATGAATGCTGTGAAGATAAAATATAGTAGTGAAGAGAGATTCACCTGAGAGAAGCATGGGGTCTTTGTCGGCAGATTTGCGCACGTGGTCGGATTCTCCCGTCAGGGAACTCTCGTCAATCTTCAGATCGTTGCCTTGTATCAAGACCCCGTCTGCTGGGAGCAGGTCGCCTGAACACAGAAAGGGCCGTCCGTTTAACAGTGAACTGAGCAGAATTCATAATCAAATACATGAATAAAAATGCCTCACCAAACCACACTTTACATTTATGCATTTATCAGACGCTTTTATCATTGCATTCAAGAAACACATTGACATTTTAATCAGTTCTTGCTTTCCCTGGGAATCGAACCCATGACCTTGATGTTGCAAGCGCCGCTCTCTACTGCTAGACACACAGGAAAGCTTAACAAAAAAGCTGTTCACACAGGAACACATAATGAAACCGTAGCTTTATGCATAAGAACAGAACAACATCTTAAATGTTCAGCACTCGTGTTTTTTAACGCAATATTTAAGTTGACTTATAGCAAGCAAAACTGGGTCTTCAGCTTAACTGGTTAAATCCAATGGCCACAACAGGGACAAAACAGTTTCTGAACACAGGCAGCCACTCAGCAATGGAGCATATTTTCACAATCTAATCTCCAAAGCTCTTCTTAGTGCCTTTGTGTTCCTTCCAATAATCCCTTCAGTTTCTCCAAAACAATAAGTCTGGATCAATATTGCTGTCTCCGAAGAATTCCAAATCTGATCCTCTAAGATGCCACTTGTCAAGCATTTCACAACAGAATCTCTCGCCAATTTTTTTTGAGTTTACAGCCCAAACTGAGTCAACATCAAAATGACAAGGCTGGCAATATGTTGTGTAACAATAGGCAACTCTATATTGTAGGTGTTCCCCAGGGTTCGGTATTGGGCCCTTTTGTTGTTTTATATATACATATATATATATATATATATATATATATATATATATATATATATATATATATATAGTATATAAAGATGTATTTTTGTTCAGAGATAATTTTGCTTTCATTTTCCATCTTTGCAATGCATCATATCAACTCCCACACATGTTCAAAAATAGCGGTAAGGCTGGGACTGCTAACCACCACTGTACTAGTCAAGGAGATGAAACCTGCCAAACGCTCTCACCCACAGGACCCTCCATCACTGTCGGCAGATGCATTATCTGCCTCCCACTTGTTCAGGAGATCCGGAAACCAACCAAAACCTCTCCAACACCGCCGAATCAGCACAGCCCTTTAGTCTGATCAAATCTCCAGACTAGAAAGCGGCGATCAGCTTGACCAACTCTCATAATTAAACTGTAAATTAACGACACAGATCAGCCTTGCTTCATCGCACGGCAATGATGTCTGGTCACGCTTTAAAGCGCTCTTGATAATCCTCCACGTTTGCATTTTTAACACTGACATGTCCATGCATGTCTATTTTAATCGTGATTTAAGGAGCACGTTTGTATGAATGTGTGTATTGTCTCTTATGTCACTGGTCAGCATGTCTTAGAGACTTTTTTCACCTTTTTTCTTTACCTTTATGTCTTGAATATTTTATTTTAAATGGTTCTATAGTGTGAAATATGAATTGCAGTACATATATTCCATGTTGTCTCTCAATGAGTTCATAAAAGTTGCACGAATGACAATTATAAAAGAATGAGCTCACTACAAATTGTTTTAGGTGGAGTGAAATATTAACTTCTTAAAAGTATTCAACAACAAACCTAGGTCGTGCATACAGGGTAGGATTAGAAATGTGGTTATCAGAATCTGACATTAATAAGTACTAATTAACAGACATCCTAGCTATATGCAGGATAATAAGCAACTAGTTAATGGTTGGAATTGGGCCATAAAATGAAGTGTTAGCAAAAGTAATTAGAGAGAAGCAATACAAATTTCAAAGATGTCCCTAATCTGTATTTATAATCTAGATTAAATCTTTTGTTTTTCTTTAAAATCACAGAAGAGGAAGTTCCCCTAATTGAAGAATCAATTAGTTTAGCGTGTTAAATGATGAGACAATGTTACTGTGTCATTCCATGTCGAATTAATCAGAGGTCTCCGGCTACATTTTTATTTTGTTCATATTTTTTCTGAAGAATGTCATAAATAGTCATGAAAGCCAAAGAATTAAATGCCATGGATTAATATTTATTGAGTAATTCACTTTTGTAGAGGCAGGTCAGAATGACAATTTTCACCTGCCAAATTATAGGAGGGTAAAACTACTTTGGAAAGATGGCAACTTCATTATTTTCTGTGTACACAGAGATCGAAAGATCTATTAGTAAATTATGTAAGCAACCCTTCTTGCATTATGTCCCAATGGTGACAGTTCAAAAACAGGGGGCAACTTTCATTTTGTAAACTCAAAAAATAGTCATTAATAAATCTATTTTTATCTCAAACCTTACTTTTTGGTACTTTCATTTTTAAGGCTCTATTTGGTTTAATCCCCTCAATATGACTCCATGAGTAAATAGTTAAAGTGTTCAGCGGTTAATAAAACAATTTGGGTCATTTATCAAAGAATGCTAAACTCAACAGACCTACCAATCTCTGAGTAAATATAGAATAATGATGCTGGCATCTTTCAGCGTTTACTGTGTAGCTCCTGTGATTTGGACTCCCCCTCTACATAACACTGACTTTAGTACTCAATAAATATTCATCCATGGCATTTGATATGTTGCCTCTCATCACTATTTATGTTTGTCTTTCTGCAGAGGAAACAAATATGAACAAAATCCAAAATGACGCTTTGTATTTGGTGTTGGTGAACAAGATCTTTGAATCAATGCATGCTGCTGCATAAACATAAACCCTGTAGCATATCTGGACAGGTGGAGCTGGGGGAGGTGGAGGGTTTCAGAGGAACCATCAGATATTTTCCATTGCATTTGTCAGACGCTTTTATTCACAACAACGTGCATTTCATTCAAGAAACACATTGACATTCTAATTAGTTCTTGCTTTCCCTGGGAATCGAACCCATGAACTTGATGTTGCAAGCGCTGCTCTCTAATATTTGAGGCAAATACTGAATCTTGACCAATTAAATGATATGCAAGAAAACTCATTGGTTTCAGAATAATCTTGTGGCATATAGTAAATGGTCGGTCTGTGGCGTCCAATTATACATTCAAAGGAATACGTATAAAAAAAATTAAAAAAAGATAAATAAGTTGGGCACACATACCATACTTGATTTGTGCGATATCGCCAACGACAATATCTGACACGGGGAGTTGGATGACCTGGCTTCCACGCACCACCTGGAACTTCTGCTCCTGTTCGATGCGGCTCTGTAAACCCCTGAACTGTTTCTCTTTGCTCCAGTCGTTGAAGGCCGTGACCAGAACAACGCAGACCACTGAGAGTAAGATAGCAGCTCCCTCGATCCAGCCGGCCTCCGCTTCCCCCTCGTCCTCCGCTCCCGCGGCCGCGGTCCCGCAGGCTGCAGAAAGAGCACAGACACATCTGAGCATGCGGGCGAAAACACACACTCTACAAATACAATTGTGTTTTTTGTTTAGTTTTTTGGACCCTGTTCATGGAGAGAGTCGCTTCTTAGCATTCCTTTTGTTGTGTAACGTGAGACGGAGATTTAAATTATACTGGAGCCATTTCATCGCAAACAGGGACAGAAGCAAAAAAATACAAATATTTTGGGAAAAAATCTGTTTATTATGTTTAAGCCATTTACATTTATATGCGTTTGGTGCTTTTATCCAAAGCAACTTGCAAGCAACACATTGACACACAAGAACAAACACTCATTCTCTCTCAGACACACACTCACACTCACTCTCTCTCTCTTTCTCTCTCTCTTTCTCTCTCTCTCTCTCTCTCTCTCTCACACACACACACACATTCTCTCTCTCACACACACACTCACACACATTCTCTCTCTCTCTCTCTCTCACACACACACACACACACTCTCTCTCTCTCTCTCTCACACACACACACACACATGCACACACACTCTCTCTCACACACACACACACACTCTCTCTCTCTCTCTCTCTCACACACACACACACACACATGCACACACACATTCTTTCTCTCTCTCACACACACAGACACACACACACACACACATGCACACACACACTCTCTCTCTCTCTCTCTCTCTCTCTCTCACTCACACACACACACACTCTCTCTCACACACACACACACATGCACACATACATTCTTTCTCTTTCTCTCTCTCTCTCTCTCTCTCTCTCACACACACACACACACACACACACACACACACAGCCATTCCATAATTAATCAGAAGACTCTTGTAACTACATACAGAAAAATGCTAACATCCTCGATAAAAATAACTGTTAATGATATTTCAGATAAATCATACATTTTGTTAATGATATTTAATTAAATTAAGCTGAAATGGATTGAGGGTATTTCTGCATATCCAATAAAAAACGCTCACTTGGAGTGAATCACAAGAGTGACACTTCATGCAGAATATTGTACAAAACGCAATAAATCATAATCGTTGTAACACTGAGCGCATATTACAATTTTACGACATATTAATATAAAAATTATTAAATACAACATTTGGACAAATTCTTGTACTTTATAACATTTGCACGTCTAAATATCCATAAAGCTCACACTGACAGAAAGGCATGAAGTGTTGGAAATCAATCTCTGTTATCATGTCCACACATTCAGTCATGCGTTGGCTGATTATTTTCAGTGATATCTGATCTAGCGTGAGGGTTTCCTCAGGATGCAGCAACGGGCCCGTCCCGCTCCAGCCGCGCAGGAACATCAGCACATCCTGTTTTCTGCTGAGCCGCTTATCTGACACTGGCACTGCTGAATGCAACAGATACACCAGATTCATCCCGTTCAGAAAACACCATTCCTGGGCTCTCAAGATTCCTCTCCGTTTCCTGGTATGAAATCTCGTCGGCCATCTTGAATTTTCCCCCCAAAAATGACTTTTTTGAACTCCAAGACGGTTCATCCGATTTTCACCAAAATTGGCTCAGATCATCTTCAGGTCGTGCTGGTAAAAAGACAATCAAAGCTTTTTGATAAACTTAAATGTTCCTTAAATAAAGCACAAATACATTTTTGGGAAAATATGCCAAATTGGATGCGATGCTGCATGTTTAATGCATTGGGATGAATATTGGTACATGTTGTCCTAAGGTTGACCCGAGGCTACATGCAGCCACCTGCTGGTCAGGAGAGATGAAAAATGGCTCTTCTTGCCTATAAATTCTGAATGGCTTGCCCAAAAATCATGAAACTGGTCTTTCTTCTCTGATTGACCAAACCTTTACAGGGTTTAAGGGCTAGTGAATACTGACAATGTCCCGTGACGTGCTAAATCTCTTTCTTTTATCCTTCTAATTCTGGGGTCGGCAACCCAAAATGTTGAAAGAGCCATATTGGACCAGAAAAATAAAAATCAAATATGTCCGGAGCCGCAATATAAGCCTTATTTATGAAGCGATACTCCGCTGAACTGTTGACGGGGGGCGATCATTCTGTCGACGTGTGCGGAGCGATACTCCTTTCATCCGTGGGCGGAGCGATAGCGGACCGATCATGGATAGCTATAAGTTACGAGAAGGGGATGAAAGAGCCGCAGCACAGAGGTGAAAGAGCAGCATGCGGCTCCGGAGCCGCGGGTTGCCGGCCCCTGTTCTAATTTATTCTTTTCTCATGAGCTCACAATAATCGTGAATGCATGCAATGTTTGCTTTTCTTTATTGATTTTTCAAATGAACTAGAGAAGACAGTTTAATGAATCAGATATACAGTAGTTCAAATTAAAGAAATTGTTAAAACTGTATGACTAGTTTTATCCATATTTTAAATTAGCTTTGAGTTTTTGTGCTTTTCTGATTTCATTTGATAATTGAATTTATCCATTTTTTGCCATAGTTTCAGTTTTAGTTTTAATTTATTTCCAGTTAATAACTTTAATCATTCAACTTATTTCAGTTCATTGCCAAGGCAACATGTCTAATTAGTATTCAAGTTCAGTTTAAGGATGATATCTATATTTATTTCAATGGACAGAAATGTTCTTAATAGTTGTAGTTTTATAATAACCCTGCAACACATAACCCTCTTTTCCACGCAAGTCTGCAGTTTCCAGATGTTCTGCTAAACATCTCCATCATAGAGTTGATCTTGGATCTAAGTAATGACCTGATGACAGAGTTATAACACGTTCGGATATTCCCAATCCCAGTGCTTCTGGTTCTGAGAGCAGGTCTGTTTTTAGGCTCTGCAGTTCGGCTCCAGATCCCTTCTCTTGACTCTTCTCCTCTGCAGGAGAACAGGAGCTGTCCGCGGTGCTGAAGAGCAGACGGCCGGCGTTAGATAACAGCTCGTGACACGCTCACACTTCTCCAACAATGCCCGTTCTGCAGGACACACTTCTTCCTGCTTTTGGTATATTTGGTCACATTTGAACAAATATGCACTTTTGCATTTCTCTTGTTGCTCTCCCTTTAAATTATGATTATTTTTCGAACCCCACTGGCAGATATTTGTTCTAATTTGAAGCATAAAAAATTGTGAGAAAACAACACTTCATATTTGAAGTGTGTATTTGTGTGTGTGTGTGTGTGTGTGTGTGTGTGTGTGTGTGTGTGTGAGTGTGTGAGTGTGTGTGTGTGTGTGTGTTCGAATGAGTGTGTGTGTGAGTGTGTGTGAGAGTCTGTGTGTGTGTGTGTGTGTGTGTGTGTGTGTGTGTGTGTGTGTGTGTGTGTTCGAGTGAGTGTGTGTGTGAGTGTGTGTGTGTTCGAGTGTGTGTGTGTGTGTGTGTGTGTGCGTGTGTGTGCGTGTGTGTGCGTGGTTGTGTGTCTGTGAGTGTGAGCGTGTGTGGTTGTGTGTCTGTGAGTGTGTGTGAGTCTGTGTATAAATGTGTGTGTGTGTTTGAGTGTGTGTGAGTAAGTGTGTGTATGTGTGTCTGTGTGTGAGTGTAAGTGTGTGTAAAAAATAAACAAATGCATGCATAACTCTTATCTAGTTAGCTGTGTTTTCTCAAAAGTAAACAGAAGTAGACGTGTTTAAAAAATGTTTGTGTCTTATGGAAAACCTTTTTCATACTTGTTTACCTTTGCAAACTGTTCTTGCAAGAAAAACAACCTGAGGGAGAATGAATGATGCATTACGTAAATAAATGACCTTCATGATGTATTTCAAGCAACAAATCCTTCTTCAAATGCCCTGTGCTGCTCCGGGTGAGCGTGAGATGTTCCCTGTACTGATCTGCATGGAGCCTGAGCTTCTCTTACAGGTGGCAGAAGATCTGTGTGGCATAATTCAATCCGAGTGGCAGGGATGTCTGCACTCACGGCGCAGTTCATCTCCCTTAAGAGACTCGGACAGCAGCATTCTCCGTTAAAACCAGAAGAAGCGCCACAAATCTCATGCGTAATGGCAGAGCGTCCGACGCATCGTCTGCAGACTCGTTCCTCTGCCGCGCTCTGACAGAAAGTCCACTGCAGGTCTAATACGCATATTAACCTGCAATTTGCATAGCAATGAGTGGTGGAAGCTACTTAGAAAGTAATTAAGCTCCGGCTCTTTAGTTAACTACATTACATTTCTTACGGGAACAAATTCATTATAAAAACACCATAACATTATTCACACGCAGAACTTTCCCGGTACATTAAAACATCAGCGTGTTCAACTAAACCTTCTGCTGTAAATAAAGATGATATAAAATGCCAAGAATCATTTAGTGAATCAGTTAATTTAAATGAACAAAATGATTCCCTGAAACGAATTGAGCGTTTGCTCACTTGACCCTGTACGCAAGTTTCAATATGACATAAAATACGACAAAATAGCATTCTGTTCTGATGCATTTAAGACATTTATGAAGTTTTAGATTTCAGATTACAATCTGATCGCAATACAAACTTTGAGAAGAGCAGCTTGACAGCAGATGAACATGACAGGCTATTCGTCACTGGAATAAAAGATAATTTCCATTCCTGGAGTAATTGAATCCTTGAGCCTTATCGTGATTGATAATCCTTGCTCAGCATTCTTTCAGCTTCTTTAATGGTTTTGTCTTCATTGCACATTTTGTGGCCCACTGGTTTGATGTACGGCCTTCACCTAAAGGTTATTCTTCCAGCGCACACTTCATTAACTCTAGAAAGCACGCTTTCGCTGGATTCCCTCACTCTGAATGCAGAGTCATGCTCGCTTTACTCTGAGACAAACACTGAATGAAAACAGTCTGTGATCAATATGCAATTCAATTCAATGCATTCAAACTGTTTAAAGCACAGCTATTATCATCCGCTCATCGCTAGCGTTTATTGTTGTACGCAGCTCAATATTAGACTTGATTGTTGTTTTCGTCAGTCGTTAGATCCAGCATTCTCTCAGACACGACAGAGATGAAACAGTGGGTTAATTTACTCACATTACTGTATCATAGAATTGATTTGAATTCATTATGTTGAGAGAGAGACGGGTGTGTGAATTACCTGCATCTGCGCAACGTCTCTCTGCTAATAGTGAAGCTGCGAGTTTAATGACTTCAAAAACAGCCATCTTATTATAACGAGGGATATAATGTAGTGATTCAGTAGCTATTTTATTAATACAATGCTGATTAAACTATTGAACACACACCTACCAACCAATCAGAATCGAGTATTCAGACAGATCATGCATACACATACTGGCCTAAAATATTAATACTTTAATACAGCCGCACTTCCAAACGTCTGAATGTCACCGCATGCAAAACATCGACAAACACACGGTTCATCAAAACCCCGAGACAAGAAGACGTTTGTAGTGTGAAATGCTATAACAAAAAATGCGATACTGAAAACTAAGACAGCATTTTTTGTGTTAGTGTTGATATTTGCTCAGATGTTGAAATATATATATGTCAGGACTAAACTAAAAGCGGCCGGTCAGTCAAACACTCGTTTCCTGGTTATGAAGACAGCATGAGCACCAGGGAATGTTGGGAAAACCCACATCCGTTAAAAACCACCTTGGCATCAGTTGATAAAAGTCATTGCTTAAAAAGTGAAGTGCAAAACACTGGGTTGGTGTGTAAGATCATCAAACTTCAGACTGAAAATCCGAGTTTTACATTTCCACATCAAAGCATGAGAAGCTGTTTAACAGAGAAAAACACACGTTAAATCGTTATCTTTCTGTGTGAACAGTTGAAGTAATCTTTACATTAAGTCTAAATAAACTCACTCTCTCAGGTCCTTCCAAACTTGTATGATTTTGTTGGGGAATATCAGAGATGATATTTTAAAGAATGTTTCAACGTTTCGTTTTTTTTTTGTTTTTTACATTGAAACTTCCACTGAATGGAATAAAAACACTGTGACATTTCTTTAGAATATTTTACTATGCGTTCAAAGAGAGTCATCGAGGTTAGGAACGATGTTGAGGGCGATAAAGTCGGAAAATTAGATGACGAAGGGAAAGACTGAACCGCCTCAGTTACATGAAAGACATCAGCAGACCATTTGTCGTAAAACACGAGTAATATACGAGACAGGAAGAGCAAACAACGGCTCGCTTCACAAAGGGAAGTCAGGCTAAAAGCGGATACTCACACTCGCTGCCTTCTCCCGGCGGCTGGTAGAACGACAGGCCCAGAGAGATCATGGCTGCAATTTCGAGGATGATGAGGGTCACATCTTGTAATGCTTCCCACACTAACTGTAAAAAAGTTTTTGGCTTCTTTGGAGGTATAAGATTTTGCCCGAAGACTTCTTTTCTTTTATCTAGATCTGTGGCGACTCCAGCCAGACCTGCAAGAAAAAGAACAGCACAAAGACAAAATATTACAACACAATACACACTAAAAAAAAACAAAGAGGTGCAAGATTCAATTAAATGTGAGCTTTTTATGTATGAAAACTAAAACAGTACAGTAAAACATTCCTGCATTTATCAGACGCTTTTGGTGTTGGTGAACTAGATCTTTGGAGCATGTGTGTAGACAACAGACACACAGACACACATGCAAGATATGCTGCTGCTAATGCATAAATAGGCATAAACATAAACCCTGTAGCATATCTGGACAGGTGGAGCTGGGGGAGGTGGAGGGTTTCAGAGGAACCATCTTAAATCAGACATTTTCCATTGCATTTATCAGACGCTTTTATCATCGCATTCAAGAAACACATTGACATTCTAATCAGTTCTTGCTTTCCCTGGGAATCAAACCCATGACCTTGATGTTGCAAGCGCTGCTCTCTACTGTCAGACACACAGAAAAGCCTATAAAACGTACTTCAATGATAATTTGCTTTATTTACAACTTTGCTAAAAAAAATCCCAGTTGTTGCCATTCCCAGTTTTCAGCATGAATGAGGTCAGAAGGGACCCAGGCATTTGAACGTCTGGCTATTCGACACCGTTCTGAGGGGGGAAAGCATTTATCTATTGATGGTCCATTCATTCTGATTTTAACTGCAAGAGAAAACCTCTTCTTTAATGAAAACACGGCAAAGATTTGGTCAAGTGACCAAAGTCACATGTTTCTCAGACACATGTTTCTTGATCACATGTTTCTCGGTCACACGTTGCTTGGTCACATGTTTCTCAGTCACATGACCACATGGCCAACCAAACTAAAGCAATCCAGACGACATATCTCAACAACATGCAAAATAACTGAAATAAGCTCAAATATTTAAATACTTAAATATTTTCAAATGTTTCTGACTCAATCACTTTTCACAGCACATTGAACACATTATATTCTCGTTAAAGTGTGAAGCGGCACACTTAAAACATATATATATATAATATAATATATAATATAATTTGATATATATATATATATATATATATATATATATATATATATCAAATCTATCCGATTGTCTCTGCACTGAAAAAAAGTGAAACGGTGACAGGTTCATTTTGTTTATTTATTATTATTATTACTATTAAGTACATAACAGAAAATATAAACAAAAACACCAACACGAAGGTCTTGTAAAATTGTCTATATGTATAATTGTCTATATATATATATATATATATATATATATTATAGTAGGTAAATTAAACACAAAACTAAATTAAACACAGAACATTGACATATCGGCCATATCATTGTATATACAGTAATACCTCGGTTTACGAGTGACCTAGTATACGAGCAAATCGGGCATTGTATCGGTGTGCGAGAAAAATATTCCCTCATCCATGTGCATTTTTACTGGAAATATCCTAACCACAGCCTCTCATAAAACAGTCACGCGGTTCCAACCCTTTTATCACCCCAACTCGTTCATTCTCTCAACGTCACTTGGTTTGGTTGCATCATTCACCACAGTGCATTATTTTATAAGTTGTTGTTCATTCTGTTAATCATCACAACAACTGTTACATGTGAATATGATGAAATTTTATTAAGGAGCATGTGTTACCAACACGACACATTGCATACTATTCTTCATGTTGTAATATCGTTAGATAATCTGTTGTGTTCAATAAGTGTTAAGTTAACAGTCTTGTCACTTTAAGAGGGGGGGGGGGTTTCAGGGGGGCTAGAGAGAGAGTTGAGTTGTGAGGGATGAGAGAAGGCTCCGAAGCAGAGATAGTTTTGATTCTTCTGTTATGTACAGCGTGGGTTGCGGCCAGAACAGCAATCCGTTAGTTCTCAATAAAATCTCTGAACGGGAAGGAACCTGTCTGGTTATTAAAAGTAGCAAAGCTACAATGTAGTGAAATATATACGTACAGTACAGCATATAGAAAGAAAGTACGAAATTCTCCCTGTAAGCAGTAACACCACTCCCCCTCCTCTCGTCTCCATCATGTGACAGGTGAAGTGCGTTACAGTAAATTATCAAGTAATTTTAGAGTTTAATTGTCAATTATTAATTAGTATTTATATGAGATCTTAAAGGTTATAATTTTAATTGTAATTAATAGGTTAAAACCAAAAAAATATTTAAAATGGGCATTTATGGTCGTGTGGAACGAATCAAGTGATTTTTAGTGCATTCTTATGGGGAAATTTTTTTTGGTGCATGAGAATTTTGGGTTACGAGCTCGCTTGTAATTTAATTACGAATTAAACTCGTAAACCGAGGTATTACTGTATCAATATAAATAAGCATTTATATATATATATATATATATATATACATACATACATACATACATATTTGTATATATATATTTAGGTGAGTGTGTGTATATATACACACACTCACACAAAAGGATTATTAGGAACAGCATACTAATACTGTGTTTTACCCCCTTTCACCTTCAGAACTGCCTTAATTCTGCGTGGCAATGATTCAACAAGGTGCTGAAAGCATTCTTTAGAAATGTTGGCCCATATTGATAGGAGCATCTTGCAGTTGATGGAGATTTGTGGGATGCACATCCAGGGCACGAAGCTCCTGTTCCACCACATCCCAAAGATGCTCTATTGGGTTGAGATCTGGTGACTGTGGGGCCATTTTAGTACAGTGAACTCATTGTCATGTTCAAGAAACCAATTTGAAATGATTCGAGCTTTGTGACATGGTGCATTATCCTGCTGGAAGTAGCATCAGAGGATGGGTACATGGTGGTCATGAAGGGATGGACATGGTCAGAAACCATCTCTCTGACTCTACCATCTGAATGTCTCAACAGAAATCGAGACTCATCAGACCAGGCAACATTTTTCCAGTCTTCAACGGTCCAATTTTGGTGAGCTCGTGTATATTGTGCCTCTTTTCCCTATTTGTAGTAGAGATGAGTGGCACCCGGTGGGGTCTTGGGGTCTCAAGGTTGTGTGTGTTGTGGCTTCACAAATGCTTTGCTGCAAACCTCGGTTGTAACGAGTGGTTGTTTCTGTCAAAGTTGCTCTTCTATCAGCTTGAATCAGTCGGCCCATTCTCCTCTGACCTCTAGCATCAACAAGGCATTTTCTCCCACAGGACTGACACATACTGGGTGCTTTTCTCTTTTCACACCATTCTTTGTAAACCCTAGAAATGGTTGTGTGTGAAAATCCCAGTAAGTGAACAGATTGTGAAATACTCAGACCGGCCCGTCTGGCACCAACAACCATGCCTCGTTTGAAACTGCTGAAATCACCTTTCTTTCCCATTCTGACATTCAGTTTGGAGTTCAGGAGATTGTCTTGAGCAGGACCAACCCCTAAATGCATTGAAGCAACTGCCATGTGATTGGTTTATTAGATAATTGCATTATTGAGAAATTGAACAGGTGTTCCTAATAATCCTTTAGGTGAGTGTATACACACACACACTGATGACCCACAACGTTCATGTTTTTCCCACTCCCTCCTGTAAAAGCCTACAGATTTCCATGAAATAATTTCAAGATACGCATCAACCTGCTCATCCCAGCATAAAAACTCGGATAAATGATTTGTTATTAAATCATCTCCATTCAGAAACACTACTAATGCTAACAGAAAAGCAAGCAAATGCTAATGCTAACATCTCTCCCTTTTTGATTTTTAGTTAATCGTGATCACAAAGTTCAATATAATCAATGCAATAAAAAGTATTTATCTACATTGTCAATGCTTTGTTGGCTATAAGGAGAGGATTTGATTGCGTTCATGAGATCAACAGATTCCTCAAACCTGCAAAAACACAAGGCTTTTTTTTTATTTTATTAAAATCTGATCCTAGACCAGCAGATTCAGTCTCAGGTGGATCTAAACCATCACTACAATTTGAGAAAAACCTTTAAAGACGGCCAGTATTTTCACCTCAGTGTTGCTGTGCATTAATTGCCGTGTACATTATTATTAAACACACATTAGACACTTTAATACGCCTTTCAAATATTTTCTTCTTTTTCATTGAAAATAAACCCCTTTCCAGTGGAACTCGGTTGATTTGCGTCAAAGCTTAACTGACTCCTGCACTGCTGATGTGATTGCATCCGAGTCAGTGTCAATCTATTGTAAATCTGTTCTTTAAAAGTTGGTTGAAGTTCTGATTTTCCCAGTGTGGAAGCGAGTGCCGGCGACGGCTTTGATATGAGTGTGAATATTAGCAGCATCGGATGAGCAACACAACGTTTCTCTTCGCTCCAACAGAAAAAGGCTTTACATCCCGAGCCCACGAATGGAAAATGAGCAATCCATCTCTCGGAGTAAGATTGGGCCCTCATGTCACCCACAGTTTCCAATTACCCTGCTGACTCACAGCGCAGGCTGTTCAACACACTTACATAAAGCCTTTCTGCACTGAGAGCTGCAGATCTGCACAGCGACACACAACTAGCGACTAATGAAGGAAAGCCTGTTTACTCTGGACCGTTCAGTTCATCTAAACCCGCCAGATGCTTTTCCTAGCTGTGTACTTAAACATTTCTCTTGTGTACATGACGGTTTCCATAAAAGTATGAAGCAGCACAACTGTTTTCAACAAGATAATAATCATAAATGTTTGTTGAGCATCAAATCATCATATCAGAATGATTAGTGAAGATCATGTGACACTGAAGACTGGAGTAATGATGCTGAAAATACAACTTTAATCACATGAATAAATGACACTTTACTATATATTCACAGAGAAAACAGCTGTTTTACACTGATATAATATTACACTGTTTTACTGTATTTATCATCTAATAAATTCAGCTTTAATCACAGAAATAAATGACAATTTACTATATATTCACATAGAAAACAGCTGTTTTACACTGATATAATATTACACTGTTTTACTGTATTTATCATCTAATAAATTCAGCTTTAATCACAGGAATAAATGACACTTTACTATATATTCACATAGAAAACCGCTGTTTTACACTGATATAATATTACAATGTTTTACTGTATTTATCATCTAATAAATTCAGCTTTAATCACAGGAATAAATGACACTTTACTATATATTCACATAGAAAACAGCTGTTTTACACTGATATAATATTACACTGTTTTACTGTATTTATCATCTAATAAATTCAGCTTTAATCACAGGAATAAATGACACTTTACTATATATTCACATAGAAAACAGCTGTTTTACACTGATATAATATTACACTGTTTTACTGTATCATTTAATAAACGCAGTCTTGATGACTTAAAAAAAACTTTTAAAAGGTAGAGATGGGAATCTTTAATGATTCTTCCACTTTCTTCACGAAAAGACTTAAGGGCTGATAAAAATGTATCTGCTAAGAATATAAAAGCAATATCCTTTGGTGAGAGGACAAATCAAAAACACGGAGATGAAGATGTGTGTGGGACAGACTGCGGTTTATCAACAAGTGATTCATGCATTCAGAGCAAACGCTGGTGCAGACGGCTGTGGATCCAGCTATGCGGCTGCTCTTAGAAAACACAACCTGAGCACAGCTGGGACGCCACACTTCTCCAAGCCACATGCAAATAGCAAAAAAACATTAAAAGCACCAGTTAGATAATGTACAGACGTTGGCTTCCAATGTCCCAATAAACACTGTGTCAATACAGAATAACATCGGCCACTGAAAACCCACATTGGTCAATTATTGAACTATTCTATTGTTTGGATTATTCATTATTTCTCTTTCTTTGTTGTATCTGTATTGTGAAGCTATGGAAAGGCGCTACAAAAATTGAACATAGTATATTGGCAACCTGTAAGTACAGCAGTGGCCAAACGAACATGTACTCCTCTCTCTGATCAATCCCACCAGCACAGAATGAGACGTGGCTCTCATCATCAGACGCTGCTCGTGAACTCAAGGCCGGTTCCTGTGATCGACACGAACACAGAGTTCAGATCGCGCTTGCGTCACGTGGCTTAGAGGTTTATGAAAACCCGTTAAAGCTTCATGTGCTTTAGACTGCGCATCATTAACTGTCGTTAGCAGGTGTCAGCAAACGGCTGAAACATGTTACAGAATAAATGACACACATACAGATTCATAAAGGTGCCGCGTGCATTTCTGTTATTACACTCTCATCAATCGTGCTCAGCATTTATGACTCTACTTATAGCTATAGTCTTGATTTTAAGCTATAGCAAAATATGCACTTGTGAACAGAGTGTATAGACTGGTTTCATCGCATGAGAGCAACACAATGCATTTACATTTATGCAATATATGTTTATCAAATCAATATATCATTTATCAATATGTTTATCGACTTCCATTCCATTCAAGATCCACACATTGACATTCTAATCAATGCACACGTGAAGGAACGTCTGCATGTTCCACATATCAGAGCATTTAAAGCTGCTGTCCTCGTGAAAAACAAGTGCACTTAATGTGCAGTAGTGTGTACTTACAAAATACTGTACTTGCAGATAATACGACATTAAAAGAATCAAAGGCCGCCTAAAGAGAAACGCTTTCGTGACTATGTTTGGTAAAACTTTGTGGTAATGCTGTCATTGTTACACGTCACGTGCCGTTACTATAGCAATAACTATAAATTATGCAAAACTACATGCAACTTTACATTCATGCATTTATCAGACGCTTTTATCACTGCATTCAAGAAACACATTGCCATTCTAATCAGTTCTTGCTTTCCCTGGGAATCAAACCCATGACCTTAATGTTGCAAGTGCCGCTCTCTACTGTTAGCCTGTAAACTCTACCCTAATGTTGTCAATTGATATTTCTCAGCACCTAATTGTATAACTACACTGTAATAAGGGCGCTTTAAAATAAAATACTTTTAAAAAGTGAACTTTGTAATAACTTTGTAATTGCTGTTTTACTTTGATTTTGTTTTTTTACTTTGTACTTTATTTTACTTAAATCAAAATGCTTTAATATTCTTTAAAGAAATGTTCTTATTTTGATATGTTTAATAATTATAATTTAGCATTTTAATTGAGTTATTTGATGTTACATCTAAAGCTAATATATTTTACATGCATTAAAACTAAATAATATTTTTGCAGTGGTTACAATTGTATCTATCTATTCACTTTTTGAACATAGACATGAAAATGAACATTTCCAACATAAAAAATCATCATTCAAATTTAATTTGAAATTTAGAGATTCAGAAGTTCAAGAATTTTAGCCAGAATTTTAGCCTTTAGCCATTAAATTACCATTATGTGCAAACTTTAACATAAACTTACTTCAACTTAAACTTACTTCAACTTAAACTTACACTTAAACTTACTTAAACTTACACTTAAACTTACACTTAAATTTAAAATTACACTTAAAATTACACTTAAACTTAAAATTTAACTTAAACTTGCTTAAACTTAAACTTACGTAATATTAAACTTGTTTGGGTTAAATCTCTAAAGATTGTGATCAAATTTTTCTATCGAAAACGACTGAAAGGAAAATCACAAGTTCCAGTAACGGCATTTAATATAAATATGTAATATAAAACATGAATATATGATACATTTTCATTTGCATGATTTCTAAATTGTGTAAATGTTTTTAAACATTGCTGATTAAACTGTGAAACTTTTTGAATGTTAACAGTGTGCAGGAATTTTTGTTCATATATTTAATTGTAAATAGCATGCAATTAAGAGTCTAAAATCATTACATTCAGTTTGCACTCCGTCATTTTTAAAGTATTTGCTAAAGTGTAGCATTATTTCACACGGCAGAAGAAGAAGTTCACAGTTTGACTTCACTGGACGGGAATGTTGTACGTCATACACACAACCTGGGGATTTTTGTCCTTCTCCCGAGTTTTTGAATGATGGGATGATCAATGGCCTCTAAATCTAAAGAGTGTGTGTTTTTTAAAACATAGATGAGTTATCGGTCGTGATGTGCTTACAGTGTTTTATGAAATGATGAAAGATAGCTTTAAGATGAAGGGAAGAATGACGGAATGAAGCGAGAAGCGGCGTTGACCTCATTACTCACTGAACAAGTGTGAATCGACATGCTCTCGGGATTATGAGACCACTGAATATCAGATTAATTATAGGGTCTGAAACCAGGACACGCACACACACTCATCATGAAGCGCCGCGCATTTGGGACAAATATAGACCGAGAGAAACTGAGGGAAATAAGTGTGATGAAAAATTGATTTCTGCACTTTCAGTGAACGTTGGCTCACTCAAAGACAATCTTATCCTGGCTATTTATACCCAGAGCAGAAGAAACCGTACTGGAATCTTTTACACATTTTCACTTTCTGTAGAAAGATTTGCATATGCTTATGCGGTGGATATGATATTCAAAAATTAACCTTTTTAAAGCACAAGAGACCGAGAGGGGGGGGGGGGGGGGGGGGGACAATATTGCATATTTTAATGCCTAGCTTTTTCTCTGTGGTTAAAAATAGATCACCATGGAAACCCTACACATAAAGCACTCTGGGTATTGCTGCAGCACATGGAGACGAGAGAGAGAGATGAGAACTCCTGCACTCATGCACAACCACACACACACACACACACACTGCGACTACACAGCCACACACACACTCACTCACACATACTGCGACTACACGACCATACACACACACACTGCGACTACACAACCACACACACACAACCATACACACAAACACACTCACTCAAACACACTGCAACTACACAACCACACACACACACACCGCAACTACACAACCACACAGACACACACTCACACAACCACCCACACAAATACACTCACTCAAACACACTGCGACTACACACACACACACACTCACACAACCATACACACTCACTCAAACACACTGCAACTACACAACCACACACACACAAACACACTCACACAACCATACACACAAACACACTCACTCAAACACACTGCAACTACACAACCACACACATACACACACACTCACAATCACACAACCACACACACACACACACTCAAACACACTGCGACAACACAACCACACTCACACAACCATACACACAAACACACTGCAACTACACAACCACACACAGACACACACTCACACAACCACACACACACACACACTCACTCACACAACCACACACACAAACACACTCACTCAAACACACTGCGACTACACAACCACACACACACACTCACACAACCATACACGCACACACACACACTCACTCAAACACACTGCAACTACACAACCACACACACACACACACACACTCACACAACCATACACACAAACACACTGCAACTACACAACCACACACACACACACTCACTCACACAACCACACACACAAACACACTCACTCAAACACACTGCGACTACACAACCACACATACACACTCACACAACCATACACACACACACACACACTCAAACACACTGCAACTACACAACCACACACACACACTCACTCTCACACACACAGCAACAAAGCATTTGTTTAATAAAGCCTCAAAAATATCTTGTTTTGATATTGCAGGATCTGTGACATCACCAGGGGAAATACATTTGCATATGGCCGCCTCCAGAGTAAAACATCAACCAATATACATCATCACACCATAGGCCCCGCCCACTGGCACTTAGTCTATTAACGGCAAACGTCGTGCCAGAAGAAAGTAGAAAGGATTATGAGTGACGCTGGCTCCACTGATACAGACGTGAACAACAGCACAAACAGAAGAGGGAGTGAAGGCTTGCTGGGACGCGTCCAGTTTAAACAGCTGGTCTGTGTCTGTGTGGAGACTTCAGAAGGATCCCAGCGTCGGAAACAAGTGCATGGTTTATCTTAATGGCGTCCCTGAACACGTCAAAGGTTTATATGTTTGTTCGGAGCATTTGATTACAGATTAAAAAAAATAGAGGCACAGTTTAATGGCAAGATTAATTTCCTGAAAGATGAAGCAGCGACTGTATTTGAACTGACAGCGTCACAAACTGTGAGAAAATGATGCTTTGTTTGACGGTTTTGTCTCCCGATCAGCAGCGAGTGTGTGTTGATGCTGTTTCTATGCAGTGACGTCAGCCAATCATAACAGTGGCATTAGGGTCAGAAAGAGGCTCATAATGAGGGTTGAAAATAATAGATTTTCTGCATATATGTATTAGTTTGTTTAAAGCTGCTTGAAAAAACAGTTACCTCAGCTACAATCACTCTTTCTGATCCCTATCAATCCGGCTCTCGATCAGGTCACAGCACTGTAAAACAGTTATGACCTCCTAATATCTGCTGATTCTGGTTATCTCACTGTTGTCATCATGCTTGGCGTAACATCACTCTTTGACACTGTATCTCATCACATATTTACCTCTCTATGAGCATCACGGATTGTGCTTTATCTTCTCCATGTTCTCTCTCTCAAGGCTCTGTTCTCGGACGACTTCTGTTTAATATTTATTTGTTACCTCTTTATCCATGTTATTTGCACTAATAAGGGAGTTTTTTAGAGGGCCGGAACGGATAAAAAATGTTCTGTTATTTCTTATGGGAACAAACGATTTGAGCAACTCGAGTTACGAGCTCGTCCTGGAACGGATTATGCTCTTATCTCAAGGTATTACTTTACTTACATTGTATTGAAACACTGAGGTTATTGTTTTTGGTCCACCATCCCTTTAAAAAAAGTCTGAACTAAGTCTATCATTTGATGGGGACACATTAATTCCACCACATACTGTCAAAAATCTGGGTATAACATTTGATTCCTCGCCTACATTTCAATCTCATTTACCAAAACAGCCCACTTCCAACTCAAGCTCTAATTCATGCCTTCATACCCTCTTGTCTCGACTGTAACTCGCTTCTCAATGCACTGCCTGCTAAAACAATCTCTAGATTACAATATGTTCAAAATCCTGCAGCCAGAGTCATCAATCAAGCCAAGAAATCTGGAATATTTCTATCTATATCTTTGTACTATATGATGCGTATTATGCTTGATGTTGTGTCTTTATGTACCTTGATCTTGGGACAGGCGGATTGTAAATAAAATGCATTATTATTATTGCTTATTATTACATATTTTCCAGCTTTCTGTGTTTTCACATCTCCTGAAAGAGTGAAGAATCTCCTGATTAAAGCACATGTGCAGAAGAAGCAGCAACTAGCGATAGCACATGTAAAATAATCTGATCGTCATCATTAAACAGCGTATGAATCAAATCTGCCTGATGTTTCTGCATGAGATGTGGAGCAGGACGAGCTTTAGGACTGAAGCTTTGAACTCGATCTGTGTTGTATC
The DNA here is from genome assembly GCA_037043235.1 of Rhodeus uyekii. Lineage (NCBI taxonomy): Eukaryota > Metazoa > Chordata > Actinopteri > Cypriniformes > Acheilognathidae > Rhodeus > Rhodeus uyekii. The sequence goes on from JAWRVZ010000081.1 coordinate 2,892,118, forward strand.
ATCACTCAGAATCTGAACGTAAATTGACAAAACACAGTTTTTTGCTCTTTATATGAAACTCACGCACATTCAAGTGTTTAAAAAAACTTTTAAAAAGAGTGCATGAAACTACAATGAAATGTATTTTTTGGTTCAAAAGCAGAGGTTCGGTTGTTTCTCTCGTTATGCTGCATGTTCAGATGTTCATACAACCAAATATTCTGGCAGCCGTGAAACTCTAGAGATAATGATCAAAAACGTTGATAGCGGCAGACAACATTTATAAAAACTCAAATTGCTGGAAGGTAAAGAGTTAACATTATAATTATAACATTATCAGTGAACATCAAGGAAGATATTACAGATATTAAAATATTTTTTTTTTAAATCCATGTCTTGACCCATTTAACTGATGGGAAGACGGCTTGAGCCAGAGAAATGAATTTGCCACTGCGGAAACTTTATTGTAATTACATTCTGCAGTGTCAGCAAGAGTGTTTTCCTACACGACTACATTCACACACACACACACACACACACACACTCCCTCACACACACACACACACACACACACACGTTCACACAAACACACACACACACACACACGTTCACACAAACACACACACACTCCCTCACACACACACACACGTTCACACAAACACACACACACTCCCTCACACACACACACACACACACACACACGTTCACACAAACACACACACACTCTATCTCACACACACACATTAACACACACTCCCACACACACTCAAACACACACACACACACACACACTTAATATCTCTTTGCAAGATATCAGCGTTAACTTGTTCTTTCCTTGTAGTGTTTTGTCTAAAACTAGTTTCCATGGCATTGCTGAATCGATATCTGTGTGTTTGGAGGAGAGTGAAGTTCAACTCTGGATCCTCACAAACATATTTAAATAGAAACAAGACGAGTCGACCTGTTGACCTTGAAGAACAAGCGCTGAGCTTCAGCCGTGACCAGCAGCTCTCTCCCGTTTTAAACTCGTTTACAGCGTGATATCACACACGCATTGAGTTTTCTTTATAAACTCTTTGGAAAGATGGTGTTTTACAGAGAATCATTTATTACAAATAAAACACTATCGTATCAGACACTAAGCCGAGCAAAGGCATAAAATTGCCATAAAAAATGTTTTGATTTAATTAATATATTCACACTATTGCACAAGAAAAGTCAGAAAAAATAAGGACCAATGAGATAATGTGAAGGAATTTCTTTTATAGGTCATATGTATTTAATAGGGCATGATGTAATTGTCCTGATGGTGATTTCAAGGTGACTTTACTCTGATTTACACTGATTTACACTGATTTACAAAAGCACACACGTGATTTCTGTGGAAGCAGTTTCTGGAACATCTGGAGCATCTGTCATGATGCTGTGGTAGTTTGAGGGCGATTGATTGGACATTGTGCCGGTTGAACCGTTTCTCCACACGGGCTTTTGTGAATGTAAGGAAATGTCTGTTCTTTATGTGCGAACGCCTCCGATCCACCAGCGGATCCACAAACCCACGCTCTCATCGTTCCTGTGCGGAGTAATGACAGCACTGCTGCCGTGGGCAGAGACATCGTGAGTGTGAGTGAGTGAGTGTGTGCTTATAGATTGTGTGTGTGTGCGTGCGTGTGCTTATGGAGTGTGTGTGTGTGTGTGTGTGTGTGTGTGTGTGTGTGTGTGTGTGTGTGTGTGTGTGTGTGTGTGTGTGTGTGTGTGAGTGTGAGTGTGAGTGTGAGTGTGAGTGTGTGTGTGTGTGTGTGAGTGTGAGTGTGAGTGTGTGTGTGTGTGTGTGTGTGAGTGTGAGTGTGAGTGTGTGTGTGTGTGTGAGTGTGTGTGTGTGTGTGTGTGTGTGTGTGTGTGTGTGTGTGTGTGAGTTGTGTGTGTGTGTGTGTGTGTGTGTGTGTGTGTGTGTGTGTGTGTGTGTGTGTGTGTGTGTGTGTGTGTGTGTGTGTGTGTGTGTGTGTGTGTGTGTGTGTGTGTGTGTGTGGAGCGCGGCACTGTCCATCCTCTCTCTCTCTGGAATATCAGGTTTCAGATGTCGGGCTCAGATGAAGCTCCACTGCGCTAAACACACGAACAAACCAACTGTGCTTTACCGTCAGCTTTCCCAGCTTACTCTTCATATAAAGTAATTAGAAAAATCATTTCAGAATGGTCTTTGAAACATCACGGTTTTAAAATGTTTTCTCTAGGTTATACAAACATATTCGATTTTTAATAATTTTTAATTCTAATTACATTACTATTGAATGTTTTCTGAAGTGGTTAAATGTTAGATACACATTTCAGATCAAAACAATGTGCAAATAATGGTTTTGTGCGCACATCATTATGTTTCCTGTTTAATCTAAGAACAGAGTTTAATCCTCACGGGTCGCTCCGCCTGACATCAGCTTTCTGTGCGCAAGCTTCAGGTGTGCGCGTCAGAAAACCAGATAACAGACGTTTATATGACTATAAAACACATGCAGATCATAAACTTTCATCATGATGAAGAACTGCAATTATAGAGAGGATCATCAGTACCAAACAGATGTTGTAGTTTTTGGGAGAGTATCTGAGGCGCGAGTGTAAAGCACAGCCCACTTCTGGAAAACAGCAGCTCATCTGCATTTAAACACAGAAACACATGTATTTCCTTCCATTTACAGCATGATATGATAAATCAGTGGTCCCCAACCTTTTCATTGTCCCGGGCCAGGCAACGTCTGACAACTTTATGTGATAAATGATCAAAGGGGGATTTACAGGTGAAACTTGTAGACACCTAAGAATTATATTACATGTTGTAAAAAGGCGTAAAGTTTACTGTTTATATATTTAGTCTATATTTAGATACATATTTAATTATACTCCTTTTGCAGTGTGTAAAAGATAAAGATATTTTACTTTGATTCATTTGTTTTCTGTGTAACAATTCTAATGATGACATACAGTAGGTGAGATTAAGAAATCAGCAGTTTTTTTGCATGTTCCTGCAGGAGGCGTTGTTGCGGTCAGTCTGAAAACGACCCAGAACGCGTCTTTAGCTTCGCTGAAATGTGTAACACCTGAACTCAATGTTGCGACAGGGATGACACACATCAACCCCGCAGGACCAACACACAGCTGCAAGAATAGACGCAGAGGTCAAGAGGGTGACTGGATGAAAACGCAAGACATCAGCAAGTGACTTGGCTCTGGTTAACGCTGTTCGGCAGACATCAGACAATTCCCCGAGCGTTCGGAACGGCCAGCGGTCACACTTCATGAGAGGAAGCACATCTGCCCATTGCCAGTGTCATCGCCCGACCCCTGACCCCTTGACACCGAACACACCTGAACTGAGATCATGTCCCTCGACCGTTAGAATCGTGCCTCCAAACCTCCAGAAGTTCTGATATTCGTTCAGACACTTTTCCGTGCAATAATCATTATATTTTAAGAGCTTTGTTTTGCGTGGCAAAGAGTTAAAGAGTTAAAGAGACAGGCTTTTAATCGATCATGGGCTGTGGCGTTTCCTTCAACATCCATAACACACTTCTGATTTTGGTGCAGATCCTCAGCTGATCTGACTGTCCATGGGGGGGAAAACAAAACTGTGGAAGATTTGAACTAAAGTCTGCTATCGTTCTGCCAGACTTCACAACGCTAACAGATAAATAGGGCTTGACATTAACCTCCGTCAAATGCATGTAATGTTCTACAGTCACACTTTGGCCATTTGAATTTCATATATAATATATACATTTTCAATTGAAGTTTTTTAAAAAGGCATCTGAAATAATGAACTAAGTGCAATGCAGTGTTGTCAAAAACATTGATTTTCCGATATATTGATAATGAAACATCTGACACACATTCATTTTCCAGACATTTTTTTTAACATATCAGCTGTTCTCTCTCTCTCTCTCTCTCTTGCTCTCTCTCTCTCTCTCCATGTTTAATGGATCCATGCGCCATGTCTTAAAGTGACAGTAGCCTAATATTCCTGCTGCCAAATTATGAAATAATATTTAAAATATCTATAATTCTGTTTTTCCCCATGGGATCAATGACAAAATTGTGGCCAGTGGAAATATGCTAATTTTGGAAAACCACTAGCCAAGGTTGTTTGTAACAACACAAAACAGGTTGAAGATTGGGAAAGTTACACTTTAAAGCCAGCTTAATTAAACACCAACCGTTTGCAAGTCAATCATATGAACACAGGAACAGAATCAAGCTGCTTTTCAGCGAATGAGTAACACCAACTGATTTACTTTCACTTGATGTAAATATTTGATATTTGGATCCATAATTGATATCCATCATTATACAGTAGGGGGCGCTTTTACACACCTTCTGAAAAAGTATCTCCAAATTAAAAATCAAGCGAAGAAGAAGAAGGAACAAGAAGGGTAGAAGCATTGCTTCACACATCAGAGTTTGACTGATATATTGTTTTTGCCGATTCATCGGCCTTGAAAACCAATTGCTGGAACAATCAGTTATCGCAATATTCCACAGCAATAGTTTTTCTGGGTTGTGTGCAGTACATTAGCGGATTACCTAGAGGCCAAACACAGACCACTGACGTCTCCCGCTGTTGGTTTTGACACTCTGCACAGAGCACAATACATCAGATGTGCAAGTAAAATAATGAAAATGTACACAGTACACGTTTTCATATTTAAAAATAATTAAATTGCTGACTAAATGCTGCATTAATAAATAATGGGCTGAGAGGACGTTAACATTAGTAGTGGCCTACCTCAATGTGATGAAAATTACACGCAGTTCTAAAACAAATGTTTAAATATCATGTTATGGTCCATTTCCTTTAGTTTATATCCAGCTGGGCACATTTATGTATTCGTTTTATATATATATATATATATATATATATATATATATATATATATATATATATATATATATATATAATTTCAAGGTAATACCTTGAAATAAGAGCATAATCCATTCCAGGACGAGCTCGTAACTCGAGTTGCTCGTATCTCAAATAATTGTTTCCCTTAAGACATAACAGAAAAAAAGTATCCGTTCCAGCCCTCTAAAAAGCTCCCTTATTATTAACAATGGAAAAAATTGCTCAATTAATCAATTGCTTTAATTGCTTAATTAATTGTTTAATTGCTATAGAGACACACAAAATTATAGTATATAAGAATTCCTGTGATATAAAATAAAATGTAGTTTTAATAATGAGTTCTTTCCTTCGAGACAGACGATACATTAGCAGCTAATGATGGTATGTGAGGAGGAGGAGGAGGAGGAAAAAGAGGAGGTATTACGTAAATAACGCAAACACAACACGGGAGACACGCGAGAGATGCGTATGGAAGTCGACTATGGCGGAAAATACATGGCAAAAAGAAACTAGCGTAAATTACGAGAGCGAATAACACAATCTACACGTGAAAAAACAGGAGCCCACAAGCTCATTTCAATCCCTCACGCGCGCATGACATCTCATCTGCACGCAATATGCATAATCTTCTTCGACTGGTGTTTTAGCTCGAGCGAACACTTTTATTTTAGTCGAAGAAACACGTGAAGGGCTCGACCACCTAGCGTCGACGTCTGTAAGTTGCCCGTATCTCAAATATTTACTTGTATACACATTCGTTAGCCATATTTAAGTTGCAGAGAAAGCTAGTGAGTTGCATATTTAAAGCTAGTGATCTGACAATGCAAATTAATTAATTAATCATTTGCTTGGGTCAATAGTTTATTTTTGTAAAGAGTTCAGGTGTATTTTAGTTTTAGTTTTATATTTTGATTCTGTATCAGTAATTATCAGTTCATTAATCCGTTATCGGCAGCTTAATAATCGGTCTCGATAAAGTCCAATGTCGCTCGAGCGCTAAACACACATTTAAGTGTGATTTACACAATCACAACACATTAAACAGCTTATAAATCAAATCCTCGTAACATTACTGAATGAAATGAAGGACTGTGAAGGGTTAGCATGTTGATCTGCGTTTCATCATCGCTCTGAATCCCATCTTAGTCTTTGACAAAAATGCTATTTTCTCAGCTTTTTTGTTCAAAATATAGCTTTTTTAGATAAAACTTACCCACATTCAAACGTTGATAAAATTATTTTTATGTTAGTTTGTTTAAAAGCAGAGGCTCTGCTCTTTCTCGTGATGTTCAGATAATCAAACAATACAGCTTGGCTTTGCCATTTTTGTGAAAACACTGGCTGGCAAGTTGGCAGGGAAAGTGTTAATATTCACGAGCCATGTGTTGCAGATTGCTTTTACACCCATGACCAACTTTACGTGCGTTAAGTACTTTTCTGTGCCAACATTACCAACTCAAACTCTCCTTCAAGGTCATCCGTTCAGGAGCATCTGTCTCTAGGAAGAGGAGAAATGTGGCCTGGTCTCTTATTTATAATACGTCCTCTGAGGAAATTGCTTTCTCCTTTTAAGAATGGCTGCTGGAATCAGGGCAGCACTACTGTCCTTATTAGAGGAGATTGTACTCCTTCTGAGCAATTCCTGGTGGGACCCAAAACTAAATATGATATGTCAGAGGGGAATGTGAACACGGACCGGCGGACTAGATTAGCGTGCTGATCAAGGACACAGCTTAGCTTAAGGTGGGACGGCGTTTAAGTAGCCATGTGATCCGGTAGCCAACAGCCATTGTCATTGCTCCAGAACCGAGTCCTTCAGCACAATGTCAAAGCGCCGCCAGGGATCGGTCAGGGAAAGCGGTGGCTCCGATAAGTGGAGCTGGCCCTCTGATGCCGATTGTGGTCGTGTTGTGTTTTCTGCTTGGTTCTGGGATGTTTTGCCAGCTCGCTTTGACCTTCAGCGCCTCTTACGGTTTAAACGCGGTGTCGGATTACATGGAGTGCCTCGCTCCCAATACGCACAGTCCTTTTCTTTCTTTCTATTATAACTGCTGTCTCTTAGCTGCATTTAACGCTTGCACATCAGCCGCAGAAGCATCCCGCTAAACGTGAGAGCGCTAGCAAGCACCAAGGTTAAAAGTCTCGCTTCTGTGCCTCGGGAGATATTTTACCTCTCATTTCATTATGAATTAGTCAGGAGACACATCAGGATGGCTGAAACGTGAGTGGAGAGATTAGCGAAGCAGTGTTGGTTACTTTTAAACAGGCTAATTCGGGTAAGGATGTGCACTGCGTCGAAGTGAGATGGGCCATCAGACTGAAATAGAAATGAGAACAGAGGAAGGCATGGGGGAGGACAGTCACAGCGAGTGAACACACACTTCTGGCCGGCTCTCACACACAGAGACCATTAGCATAAAATAGCTGCTTCGCATTGTCATACCCTTCCCCAGCTCCACGGCAAACTGTTTATTGTACTTACAGCTATGACAAAAATGTCTTTCCCACTGTCTCAACACATGGAGTTAGTCATCCATCGCCACTCATTGCACTGTGTAAAAATAGGATGCCTTCCACCGTCCTTCCTGCACGGCTCTAATTAACTCTCACTACCTGTACCTGAAGCTGAAGGCTTTGGACGTGGCATCCATCCTCGCTACGAGCGCTAGCGGCACCATTATCTGAAGCAAGCTGACTTAAAGGAGATGCTTTCTCTTTTTTGGGAGGTCGCCAGGCTCCACCATATCTCGCTCAGCTCCCATCTGCCAGGAACTCTCTCTGCGAGAGTGGCCAACACCCACAACTTTGAGAGAAGTGGGCGCTCGAGCAGCTCAATAATACCCATCTAATGCGCCGTAGCATCCATGCCGTCCTTACAGAGCAGTTTCTTTATTCGGTAGCGTTTCCTTCCATCAGCCCAGTTTTAACATCGACTGAAGCATGACGGTTATGCTAAGGTAAGCGTAGAATAAAGGCAAAAGTATTGACTGAGGAGCTCAGAGAAATCGAAGAGGGATAAAGTTACACATTAGTGCCTGCTAAAATCCTGCTACAACTAGCTGCTCTTGCATGGTCTCCAGCTAGGCAAAGCTAGACTTCACACGGTTCAAGCTGGTCGATCAGTTGTCAACCTTGTTTGGGGTGGTAGATCGCCTCGGCTCGTTTGTGGGGACCTGCTTAATGCCTTTCTTGTTCTTTGAACAGTTTGAATGGGTTTCTTCAGGAAATACATAAGTAATTTGTACTTTTTGTGTGGCTTGGAGTTGGAGGTCATAAAAAATGGACACAAGCCCTGCCTTTCTCTGGTTTACTGTAAAGATATAGATATAATGATGTCTAATTTGGAGAGAATATGAATATTGTTGGAGTTACAGGGCTTGAATTTTGCCTTGGGATTGCCCATCATTTTACAGTGCAGGTGCATAAAGCCTTTTCACTGCTTTTCACTACTTATTGTGCTTAAGCAGCCAAAAACACAAAAATTGTCAAAATGTCGGCCTTGGCAAGTATTCACGTAAACACAGTCAGTTCAGTATTAAGTGAATTTAAACCGTTTTTGAAAGAAAACATGTGTGTAACAGTTTAATGCAGTGGTCCCCAACCCCTGGTCCGCGGCCCGATACCGGTCCGAGGACGAAATGGCACCAGGCCGCGGAGCGAATTCGCGGACCGGTCCGTGGATCAAATGTTACCGGGCCGCGGAGCGAATTCGCGGACCGGTCCATGAGCGGCTGCAAGCTGCTGTGGCGCTGCAGCTTCGGTGGCGAGGAGGTGTCTCAACAATATCGCGCGTTGTGCGCCGCGCACCCAACAATCTCGAGGGGTCACCGGTCTGCGGTAAAATTATCACACGTTTACCGGTCCGCGCCACAAAAAAGGTTGGGGACCACTGGTTTAATGGATCCGTGTGCCATGTCTTAAAGTGATAGTAGCCTAATATTCCTGCTGCCAAATTGTGAAAAATATAAAAAAATATATAAAAAAAATTTTTTCCCCCATGGGATCAACGACAAAATTGTGGCCAGTGAAAATGTGCTAATTTTGGAAAACCACTAGCCAAGGTTGCTTCTCAGCTAAAACGTTAATATCAAGCTCTGATTGTAGCATGTCTTTCTAAGGCTTCTCCCTTACCACAGTGCCTTATAGGTTGACTTAAAATATAAGCTAATAAGCTAAACTAGTGAAAAATTGAAGAAAGTATCCCTGATGATAGTGTGTAATAGTGTTAAATGGTCATTGCTGTGTCCTGAGAGAGAAAGCCTAACTGCTCAGCTTATTAACAAGACTAGATGTGACCATTTGTCTTCATTATCATGTCACACTCGAGGTGTCAGCACAAGTCACTCCAGCAGAGCGGAGCAACAGCCGGCTCCTAAACATGTTCCTCACACTCACAGCACAGTTTGCAGAGAAGGCAAGATTACACTGTCCTCCAGCCCGGCGGATCCATCAATCTAGTGCTCCTGTGCTGTCATGGGCAAGACAGTTTATGTGGATTTTGATCTAAAAACAACTCAACTCAATGCAGTCTGGTTGGATTCACAATATGGTAGTATATGTGAAATACACTTTGCATAACAAGCCGTCTGCTCTTCTGTACCACACACAGCTCTGTGTCAACGCATCTAACAGGAGAAGATCAAATGGTGCATGCAATGGACACGCCACAGTCACACTGAACCAAATCACAGCACAATCATTCTCCCAATGGATGAAATTGAGCGCGTTTCCGCTCTAACGGCAATGCAACTGAATTTCAATGCAGCGAGACGGTATATAACTGAAAAACCTATAACGAAGCATGTATGGCTTCTTCTACCCAGCAACACTATCATTGTAGAAAGTAGCAAATTTAGTTTGACCCCTGCGCTGTTGCCTGGGAGACACATCGTAGTTAATAACTCTGCAAGACAGCCAACCAGCGTGAGGTGGGAGAACCTGTCTGAGAGATCTCACGGCATATGGGAATGGAAATGATGTGAAAGAGCATCGGCGTATGTGAGTGAGTTTACGCAGGACGATTGTGTTTAGCATGAGACGGCTTGAGACGGCTTGAGACGGCTTGAGACGGCACACACTCACCCTCTGTCGGCGAGGTTTTCAGCCTCTGGCACAGTCCCTCGACTCCTCCATAGTCCTCCTGAATTTTGACCACTGCCTCCGTTCCTCTGAGCTCCATGAGGGAACGCAGCTCCATGAGCGAGCAGCCAAATCCCGACGCATGGTTGCTGTCACTTCTTTGGTTCTTGGTGTAAAAATCGCTATTGGTCATGTCCCCCATGGTGGCTGAGTATTGCTTTTCTTAAAAGCCGATTGAAATTGAAACGAGACAAAAAAATGGACACACGGTTAGAGGAGTCCCTGCTGTGGCTGGAGAACAGGTGCCTAAAAAAATGAGAGCAATAGAAGGTAAGAGAGGAGGAGGATGAAGAACAAACAGATCCGGTCCGCTGTCTGCAATCGAAGAGAGGCTCCTCTGCGTTACGCGAACTGGGACACGACAGCCATCCGCGAGATCCCTGCTGAGGTCCTGAGGACGTCTGCGCTCACCACGGCTGCAGACCGGCGGCACTCCATACGTGGTTTCCCATTCTACCTGCTTCCCGTCGGCTGCTGTCTACATGGTGATCCGCTCCATTACTCCTTCAGAGACAGAGAGGGAGAGAGAGAGAGAGTGGAGGACAGAAGGGGAGGGAGGACGAGAGAGAGAGAGATAAGCATGAGTGTTTCTCAGAGGTGCGAGCAGCACAAAAGTGAGAGAGGCGCTAGGAAAGCACGGCACACGGCATTGTGTCGTCAATGCATCTGCGCCTCTCTCGCACACATAGAGGTGGGGGGTGTCCATCTATTCCTGTGATTCTCCTCGTCATACGGCAGCCGCTGTCACATGCATAGCTGCAGCGCTTTGATCGCTCTCTGGCTGCTAAATACAGAGCCATGTGAATACTAAAGAAACATGCGAGTCTGTGATCTGAACTAGACTGCGGTGTACATCAAAGCGCTCAATGCTATCAAGAAACACGGGCAATGCATCCCACACTGCAGCAAGGGTACGGGATTATATAATTCATCCATGCGGATGCATTTGTGCTGCATAGAGCAGCATTTGAGCACCAGCTAACTAACGCTAATAGACTGCCATGTCCTGGAGGGCAATTCTCACATTTAACACATTTGCCACAAACAGTTATTAAATGCTGCAGCATTTACATCATAAGCATTATTGGGGGGTGACGATCTGAAGGTCGTGACGCTACATGCTACATTTTTCAGTAGCGTAACAGCAGCTCTCTGCTTTTCAAAACAGTGTCACTTTTCCAGCAGTAAAACTAGAAACTAAAAACAGGGCATGAAGACGAAGCACTAGATCACTGCATTGTGCATCACGCTGTCTTATGCCAGTTTACTGTAGGGCGATCTATGGCAATGATTATATTTGCTCTTCTGAATAAAGTATTTGAACACCTCCATCTTCTTTTTGTGAAGCAAAACCAAGTTCAGGTTCCTGTCAACGGACATATTTTTGTGTCATATAAATTCTCTAATTGCAAAGTAAAATACAGTAGAACGAAAATACGAAAATAATCCGGTCCGAGGTTGGTTTCGTAAGTCGATCTTTTCGTAAATCAGTCAGGGTTTTACGTAAATTTCCTAATCCGATCCAAGCCCTACGAAAACACCACATTTAGCATGTTGAGCTCTTCTCTCGTGTAGAAAACAAACTGAACATTCAAGAGTGCTTCTCATTAATTTCATAAAATCTTAATTTATTTACCACATAACGTATACATCCATCAAGGTCAACGTCTTCTCAATCAACATATATAACAACAAACAGCATCATAGCAACAATAGCGTCATAGCAACAACAGCATCATAGCAACAATAGCGTCATAGCAACAACATGACGTGTTGAAAAAGAGCGCAATAATTTAACAATGGGATGAAGCGCATCCCAGCTTCATACTTCTCAATTATCTCCCTTTTTGTCTCCATGGAGAGCATGTCCCTCACCATGCTCCATGCTTGTCCCTTTCACTTCAGATCTCACTGTCAACTGCGGTGCGGAGAGATCTTCCTGTCAGCGAGGGAGGGGATTCACAGAAGCACTCGATGCTGACAGGGAAGAGTAGGAGCAGTGTTGCCAGATTGGGCGGGTTCCCACCCAATTGGGCTCCTTTTGGTCACGTCCGACCGGGAAAAAATGCATTGGGTTGGTCGATAAAAATTGGGCTTGTTTTTGATGACAAACCTGCCGAAATTTCATATATAAATGCATATAAATTCCATTAAAACAAGCTCCCCCCCTCCTCCCCGTCAACAATCGCGTGTAGGTCTCTCTCTCACCCCCCCCCTCAACTCCCCGTCAACAATTTTGGTCTTGGGCGGGTATTTTTTTAAATGGGCGGGATTTATGCTGTAGTTGGGCTGGAAATCGTCAGTCCAATCTGGCAACACTGAGTAGGAGAACAATACAGCCAATGGGAGAGCAGGACGATTGGTGCGAGTTTACGGGTCAGTGGCGCGCGAATTTCAAAACAAAACGCGGAAATCGTCGCCTCAGCCGAGATTTCGTTTTTCGCATCTCGATCATTTTGTCGTTACTCTGGCGAAAAAAACCCTGAAATGTTTTATCGTACGTCGAACTTTTCGTACGTAGAGCGTTTCGTAAGTCGGGGTTCTACTGTAATATAATTTGCTACATGGAGATACATTTATTGTCAACTTTCTTTTGGTTAGTAGCTTTTACTATATACATATTTCTTTGTATAGTTTTAAACAGCTTTCTAGTAAATATAGCTAATACAAACATCAATTACTAGCATTTTGACATTATTCGCAGCAAATATAGAACTTATTTTAGTGCTGAGAGGCGACTTTATGAGTGTGCACACAAAATCTGCGGGAATGAGCAAAATTATACAAAATCCCATGCTGAAATTCAAGCCCTGTATCATCAACAATATTCATCCGTAGCAAAGGAATTGAGTGAAGGGAGGCGGGTTTGAGAGTAACTCTCTGTCGGAGAGATGAGAGAGAGAGAGAGAGAGCAGCTGGTGTCGTGTTCTGTGGAAAATGAGTATTGGAACCATTTCAGATATTTAAATTCAACACACCAAAGTTGCGAGTAGAAGCATGTGTATTTTAGCACGTGTATTTGAGTTTTTCAGAACGTCTTTGTTAGAAACAAATTAACATGTAAGTATTGGTCAAAACCCATTTCCAGCCTCCAGCTCGCTGTGCTCGCATTTGAATGGCTCATTGCATCGGTCGTGACACAGCACGACACCATCGTTTATTCGTGAAACCTTGCCATGCTGACAAACGTGAGGAATCTGATCAAATCAACCCTCTACAAGGACAAACAGAATATGTATTTTGTTGAAATGATGGTGGGAACGAGTGGCTCCCGTAAGGCATGGTCCTGCTTCCCATGGGCCTTCAGGACTAATCAATATCCAGCCCACTCCAGTCCCAACACCAACTCCACCAGCTGTGCCAATGATCACCAACCTAAGGGCTCTCGTGGAGGCATAATGAAGTCCTCCAGAAGCTTACAACAGGTAATAACACATGTGCAGCTGGTGCGACCTGGATGCCATGACAGATCCTCTCACATCCTCACTGTGAAACACGATATGAACAGACTATCCAACACGACTACATGAGCAATATCTCAACAATGCATTCGGGAAGATATTACTATCACCACAAGATGCTATCGCTGTAAATGAGGTGACAAAATCATTCAAGAGCACCTGCTCTCACAGTCTAATTAAGTTGTGATTTATGAATGTAAAGAAAAAGAGTGACAAAGACAAATGATGCGTTCAAAACGTAAACAGGCACAGAGTGAGTCACACACAACTTCAGACCTTCAGGAAGTCCTCGAAACTTATGTCACTGTCGACAACATTTAGTTGTCTGTTTTATTTCCTTCATTGTCCGCTACAGATTCCTTCCAAACCGACAGTGATGATTTTGTCCACCCTGTAATTATTTTGTCAATTCTGTTTTGATTTTGTCCGTCCTGTTATGATTTTGTCCGCTCTGTTGTGATTTTGTCCACTCTGTAGTGATTTTGTCCGCTCTGTAGTGATTTTGTCCGCTCTGTTGTGATTTTGTCCACTCTGTTGTGATTTAATCACGCTCTGTAGTGATTTTGTCCGCTCTGTTGTGATTTTGTCCACTCTGTAGTGATTTTGTCCGCTCTGTAGTGATTTTGTCCGCTCTGTTTTGATTTTGTCCACTCTGTTATGATTTTGTCCGCTCTGTTGTGATTTTGTCCGCTCTGTTGTGATTTTGTCCGCTCTGTTGTGATTTTGTTTGCTCTATTGTGATTTTGTCCGCCCTGTTATGATTTTGTCCGCTCTGTTGTGATTTTGTCCGCTCTGTTGTGATTTTGTCCGCTCTGTTATGATTTTGTCCGCTCTGTTGTGATTTTGTCCGCTCTGTTGTGATTTTGTCCGCTCTGTTGTGATTTTGTTTGCTCTATTGTGATTTTGTCCGCCCTGTTATGATTTTGTCCGCTCTGTTGTGATTTTGTCCGCTCTGTTGTGATTTTGTCCACTCTGTTATGATTTTGTCCACTCTGTTATGATTTTGTCCACTCTGTTATGATTTTGTCCGCTCTATTGTGATTTTGTCCGCCCTGTTATGATTTTGTCCGCCCTGTTGTGATTTTGTCCGCTCTGTTGTGATTTTGTCCACTCTGTTATGATTTTGTCCACTCTGTTATGATTTTGTCCGCTCTGTTGTGATTTTGTCCGCACTGTTGTGATTTTGTCCGTCCTGTTATGATTTTGTCCGCCCTGTTATGATTTTGTCCGCCCTGTTGTGATTTTGTCCGCTCTGTTGTGATTTTGTCCACTCTGTTATGATTTTGTCCACTCTGTTGTGATTTTGTCTACCCTGTTGTGATTTTGTCCACCCTGTTGTGATTTTGTCCACCCTGTTGTGATTTTGTCCACCCGGTTATGATTTTGTCCACTCTGTTGGGATTTTGTCCACCCTGTTGTGATTTTGTCCACCCTGTTGTGATTTTGTCCACTCTGTTGTGCTTTTGTCCGTCCTGTTACGATTTTGTCCACTCTGTTACGATTTTGTCCACCCTGTTATGATTTTGTCTGCCCTGTTGTGATTTTGACCACTCTGTTATGATTTTGTCCACCCTGTTGTGATTTCATCCACCCTGTTGTGATTTTATTCACCCTGTTATGATTTTGTCTGCCCTGTTGTGATTTTGACCACCCTGTCGTGATTTTATCCACCCTGTTATGATTTTGTCTGTCCTTTTGTGATTTTGTCCACTCTGGTATGATTTTTTCCACTCTGTTGTGATTTTGTCTGTCCTGTTATGATTTTGTCTGCCCTGTTATGATTTTGTCCGCCCTGTTATGATTTTGTCTGTCCTGTTATGATTTTGTCCACCCTTTATGATTTTGTTATCACTCTGTTATCCCTGTCCACCCTGTTAAGCATTATTTATTGGAATTATTTAATAAAGGCAGCAAAAAACATACTAATAATTTAATGAGAGTGAAAATGTACTGAACTATCAATAATTTATTACTTTAAGTAATCAAAAATGCTTTTGCAGCATTTGTATCTAAAAACATAATTTATTAATGAGTTGTCCAAGATAATGGACACAATGCCCATATATCAGAATCATACGTATTTTTTAAGTGTTGTTCATTTGCCAATAATAGGGTGGGCATGTTTGATCTTCCATGTAATTAACTTTCTTTAATAAATGGTTAAAGTGTTTTAGCTAAGCTTGACAAACATCATTTTTCAAAAGATGTTTTACATCACCCTACCATGACTACACAAAAATTACTTTAAAAAACTAAGACAGAGTTTGTTTAGTTTTCTGGAAAGTTAAAGCACTGAACACACTGTACTTCTGTCCCTCACAGCCTGCTTTCATTGCTTTCAAAAATGAAATATGGCGCTACCATGACAAAGGTCTATCGGAGCACACTGTGCTTTTCGGTTCCTCTCTTTGACCAGTATCTCTTTCTCAGTATCTCCTCTTTCCCAAGCCATCCTCAAATGAGTAATATAATAGTTGACATGCTAGAGCAATCCGAGGAAGTGCAGGCATTTTCATTATTAATGTAGGCCTGTAATTATTTAATGAGGCGCATTTAATTGTTGTAAATTAACAGGAACCTGTCATTTTAGTTCAAATGTTCCTCGACATGTTAAATAAGGCTTTATGCATGTATCATGATGGTTAACTGTGCCTTGTTGGCCAACGTCACGATTTTAATTGCATTTGATGGAAGCTCAAAGTAACAAGCTACAGTTTCCAGTGAGTTAGTAGTGGTGTAACATTACAAAACACTAGTTTGTCACATTTTATTGCTCAACGAGTTTTTACAGCCAAGAAAATGAGGCAATATCAAGTGCGCTTGATTAAAATGTCTGTAATTGACAGTCACTCTTTTTTTCAGGCATTTAAAGAATAGAAATAGGAATTAATCCCTTAAGGCATTTTTACATGAAGAGCTTTGCTGATGTCAGGCGTATTGAAACCGTTCTGTTTTTAAGCCAAGCTTCATATAGATGTCCAGTTGAAACGAGCAAACTGTCAACAGTACTAATTTTTGGTGGTTGGGTTTACTGATATATTCAGTTGGAGGTCTAGATTTGGATGGTAACTTCAGAGGCTCTTTTAAAGCTCTGCCCCTACTGTAACTGCACAGTATAAACTACTCAAGAAAGCCGGAGCATGATCCTTCCCTGCTGATCTGACACGGTGAGGACGTGCCCTGCACCATGTGAAACGAGGAAAGACATTAATGGTGCCGGTAATGAAAAGTGGAGAGGATCAGACCAGAGAGCAGCCATCATTGAAAACAACAGGAACATTCCATTCGATTCATGCCTGAACGAGGAAGGAAGAGCTCAATCACCCAGAACACTCTTGCAACCACGTAACAATTCCCTAGCAACTGCCTATCAACACCCTAGTAACCACCAAGAACACCCTAGCAACCACATAGCAATTCCCTAGCAACTTCCTATCAACACCCTAGTAACCACCCACAACCCATAAAACTCTAGAAACCAACCATAACACCCTAGCAATTGCCTAGAAAGACCCTAGCAACCACATAGCAATGCCCCAGAAACTGCCTATCAACACCCTAGTAACCACCAAGAACACCCTAGCAACTACATAGCAATTCCCTAGCAACTGCCTATCAACACCCTAGTAGCCACCCACAAAGCATAAAACTCTAGAAACCAACCATAGCACCCTAGCAACTGCCTAGAAAGACCCAAGCAACCACATAGCAATGCCCCAAAAAAAACTGCCTATCAACACCCTAGTAACCAAAAAGAACACCCTAGCAACCACATAGCAATTCCCAAATAACTGCCTATCAACACCCTAGTAACCAACCACAACCCATACAACTCTAAAAACCAACCATAACACCCTAGCAATTGCATAGAAAGACCCTAGCAAAGACATAGCAATGCCCTAGAAACTGCCTATCAACACCCTAGTAAACACATAGCAATGCTCTAGCTTAGCAACACCATAGTAACCATCAGAACACCCTAACCACTCATAACACTCTAGATACAACCCAAAGCCCTATAGCAACACTGAAGCAACCACACAGAACAGCCTTGCAATCACAAAGTAATGCCCTAGCAACTGCCTAGAAACACCCAAGTAGCCAATCAGAACACCCTAACTACTCATAACACTCTAGCAACACCCTAGTGACTGAACAGACCACCCAAGCAACCATTCATTATACTCTAGAAACTACCCATATCACCCTAGCAACAGCCTAGCAACCACATTTCTAACACTTTTATAGTGAAATGAACACTAGAGGCAGTAAAACACCATCAGAAGTATTCCTTTTCACACAAATTATGATTACAGGGTCAGATTATAGATTAATAAGAACTTTTCACATGGTTTCTCAAAACACTTTTAGCATAGTGCATGAAAACAAATGTATTTTGACATTTGCTCACCCAAATTTAATCACAGCTCTTCAGGAAATGTTTTTTTTTTATCTCAGGTTTGTTAGGTTAAGGTTTGTAATGTTATTTTCACATGCATTAACCGTTCAGTGCCAGTT
Source organism: Rhodeus uyekii (assembly GCA_037043235.1). Classification (NCBI taxonomy): domain Eukaryota; kingdom Metazoa; phylum Chordata; class Actinopteri; order Cypriniformes; family Acheilognathidae; genus Rhodeus; species Rhodeus uyekii. The sequence goes on from JAWRVZ010000081.1 coordinate 2,910,106, forward strand.
TATTTCCGAACCATTGCGATATTTAAAACAACAGTTGCCAGATTCACATTCATCCGTTACAAATCAAACTCAAGATGCTTTTAGTGACATTCAATGAACAATTCACTTTAAAAGTGTTGCAAAGCATGATGGAAACACCGTTATATATTGCAGACTATGTGCTGCGTAACTGCGTTGCATCTTTTTCGTTCGTGTTCCACAGTAGGAGGAGAATCACGTGGGTTTGGAGGGACAGGAAGATGAGCAAATAATGATGGAACTGTCATTTTTTTGAGTGAACACTTGGGTATTTCCATAAACACAATTCGACATCAAATTGCAAAACAGATCTGTCCATGAGGTAAGTTTTAATAGTGCTGTGATCTCACATCAGAGGAAGAGAATGTGTGAAGATCTCCCTACAGAGACGCAGCTATTTCTGAAACAAATAGCTGTGGATGAAAGGGTGCCACTGGAAGTCATTTAGTGTAAAGGGGAAAGAGATTGCGAGCCACGCTGCCTTTTCTTCCCAAGAGTCCTCCTTTGTCCGTGGCGAGAGAGGGTCTTTTGAAGAACGGCAGCACGGATCGCTCCGGGGTTGTCAGGCCTTTGCGGAGAGCACTGGATATTACACGCCATGTCTCTCACATGACTGCACGCAAACCACGGCTTGAGCGATCGCCCTTTGTTGCCGCCAAGACCTTAATGCAGCCCGTCCCTCAATGCCAACCCAAGAGAAAAAAAAGGGCCGAACGGGAAGCTGCGCAGACTGCATCAGTGATCCTTAAGCCTCACACCCCCGAGCTTATGTTCAGTCAGACTGCAGGTAAATCATGTGACCCGGATCGTGTTTCTCATGACAGTGTGAACGGCACAAACCACATGGAATCTGATTTAGATTCTGATTTGGGACACTTTCATGCGTGGTACTAAATCCGATACAGCTCAAAGGAAAAATAAGCATACTTAAGTAAAGTTCAAGTATAAGTTTAAGTATATATTATGCAGTAAGTTGACATATCAATGTACTACAAGTATTCTTCAATACTACTTGGGAGTAAGTTTGTCCCACTTTTTATTGTATAAATGTCTACTTTAAAGGAAACACTTTATTTTCATGGTCCCTTTGGCACATTCTACTGGCTATTAGTAACTTTACAGATACACGGTAACTAACTCTAATAAAAAGTATTAGTAGACTGTGTGTTTAATTTCTGACAACTCTTTAATGTGATGATCCTCAATACACATTCACTGACTATAAGTAACTTTACAACTACAGTAATACCTTGAGATATGAGTGTTCTGACATACGAGTATTTTGAGATACGAACAAGCCTTCGAGGATTTTTGCTTTGAGATACGAGTAAATATTTGAGATACGAGCATCTTACAGACGCTGACACTAGCAGCACTCGGAGCAGATCAAGCTCCTCATTTATGGGGTAATTGCATATGATCTCCACTAGAGGCAGCTTGGTTTTACAGCGGGGGTTACCGGGGCAACGAGTGATTCACGAGTATTAAGCTGGAGCAGCACGAGTTATGAGTGTTCAATAATAATAAATATGAGCTTCTGAGTCTATCCAATACACAACATGGGAAGAAACTTTCCTGTAGCTCAATCAGTAGAGTATTGGTGCTTGCAAGGTCATGGGTTCAATCCCAGAGAAAGCAAGAATTGATTCAATGTGTTCCTTGAATGCAATGTAAGTCGCTTTGGATAAAAGCGTCTGCCAAATGCATAAATGTAAATGTAAACGCTATACTTCCGTATTGTGTTTGCATTATCTACGTAATTTACTAAATCTACGTAATCCCTCCTAATCTTCCCCCTCCTCCTCCTCCACACATGCCGTTATTAGCCGCTACTTTATCGTGTGTCTCAAAGGCAAGAACTCATAATTAAAACCACATTTTATTTTATATCACAGGAATCCTTATATACTATTATTGTGTGTGTGTGTGTGTGTGTGTTTCTATAGCAATTCAAAACATGTTTTTTCCATTGTTATTAGCACTAATAAGACAGTTTTTTAGAGGGCTGGAACGAATTAATTTTTTTTCCAGTTATTTCTTATTGGGAAAAAATTATTTGAGATACGAGCAACTCGAGTTACAAGCTCGTCCTGGAACGGATTATGCTCATATCTCAAGGTATTACTGTACATGTCAACTAACTCTCATTAGAGCATTAGTAGACTGTCTGTTTAATATCTCATAACTATTTATTGTGATGATCCTCAACACACACTCACTGACTATAAGTAACTTTACAACTACATGTCAACTAATTTTAACCCTACCAGTCTACTAATACTAATGAGTGCTCTAATGAGGCATGTAGGTGTAATGTTCCTTATAGAATGTGTTGGACCATCAAAATGAAGTGAAACCACTGAGTGTAACAGTAGTAGATTTTGAGTACACAACTAGTTTATGATTAAATTTTTCATTTGTACTGCAAGTAAACTAAAAGTGAACATACAGGTATACTGATAATTTCCTGGTCACATTTATTAGTTCATGAAAGAACACTTTTTATTCTAGCGTAATGCATTCTTTTTTATCTACACTTGAATGTGGGTAAATTGCATTTTTTTTAAAAGCAACATTTTAAATAAAACGTTTAAAGTTTTTTTCTTTTTTTTCTTTTTTTGTCGATTGGGTTCATCAACACCCCAAAGCTTCACGGTCTATGCAGTTTAATATTTGATGGTCATATTGTGCAAGCAATCTTCTATCACTTGTTTCTGCTTCTTCTTCACCCGTGTTTTAATCAGATGATTCTGTACTAGGAGAAAGAAGCAGTTCAGAAAGTATCTGATCATGGCAATGTGGAGAGGTTTGCTGAATGAATGAATGAATCCCTTTTCTTTGAATGACACATTGACATTACAGTTACTTTCATGTTATCCTGAACATTGTATAAGCATTCGTTTCATGCATCATAGAAGGAAAGAGAGGCTCTCGTGAGTGTAAACGCTTGGTTTTCCCAGCAAAAACTGAATCTTTCATAGGCAGCCTAGGAAGACGGGGAAGGTCTTGCTTTTGAAGTTTAGATACAAGCTGTTCACACATAAGCTATAAAAGGTACATGCGTACATGGAAAACCTTACATACAGCTCCTTTTACTCTTTCCCTGCAATTGAGAGAATTTTCCAGCTCCTAGTTTTCACTGTTATACGGTAGGGAGCGCTATTACGCATCTTCCTAAAGAGCACAAAATGTCCTGATCAAAACAACACAGGAGAAGAAGAAGCAGAAACAAGCGATAGAGGCATTGCTTAGGCGATTTTCTCATCAAACCTTTGCTCAAAATGTTGCTTTTTATGAAAAATAAATGTTTAAAAGTTTTTGTTGCTGATTAAAGCAGAGGCACTATTCTTTATTGATATATTCCATGTTCAGATATTCATGCAACAAAATATTCAGGGTAATATTCAATACTTTTAAAAATAATCCCGCTGGTTGGCAATTAAAAAAAATTTTAAAATCGCTTGCAGGAAATAAGTATAGGCTATATTGTATTTAGTGTCAATGTCTTTCTTTTGATTTTGGGGTCAAAAATGATCTGGGATGTTCTTTTAAAGAGCATTATCGTAGCGTTTTGTAAATACGGTAGCAGTTTGATCTGCCGTGTTGTTCTCTTGTGACAGACATTTTTAATTCTTATTTCATGAAGAAACAAATGCATAAAGAGAACATCATCCTCATCCTGAGGTGAGCAGCGGCGCGCTGCCCTTTATGGCTGGGTTCCGTTTCAGAGAGAGCGGATGACATGTTACTTCCTGGCTACACACACACACACACGACTCCCTGCCGCCGCCAGTCTCTCTGTACGGGGACCTCCGCTGGCTACGCGCAGTGAAAGTCCTCTCAGATGTCCAGCGTGTGCCGTCCACCGCTGCGCGCGTCCCCGGGGCTCCGTGATGTGCTGACGCTGCATATTGATCTACCGCAGAGGATGTCACCTTTGCTTTGCAGATACGGGCTGCATGGGAGGACACTTACGGTGTCATGTGGGGGCGAAATGTCTCTTGGGCTTGCCAGGAAAATCAATTCAATGTGAACTGAGACTCAAATGGACTGATTTATAGCAGGAAAGCCAATGGGAAGAGCACATGATTTATTTACCTCCACGTCAATAGCCTGCTAGCTTTTTTCCTCCCAACATCACATATTTTAGTAATCGTCAGAAATTCGGTAAAGGGTAAACACCGTTGAAAAAACATTTTGGAATTGGACATTGCGATAGCTTGGAATTTTTTTAACTAACGAATTTCTTTTTTGAATGAACTTCAAATGTGGAAGACGTATGACTTTGATTCTGTAGCAATTGTCTGTCAAATGTAAGTTTATATCTCACAAATGTGAAAAAGTCATAATTGTTAGTCACAAAAAGTCGCAATTACCTTATTTGTTAATTTTATTTTATTAGAAAAAGATCAAGTTGAACATGAACTGCATTGTGAGATTTGTTTGATTTCAAACAAGCCTGGCGGATGTAGAGTCTCTTGAGTTAATGAGGGAGTGTTTTAGTAAGTGGGCGGGGCTTGTCTCAAATCATCTGTCTGTCATTCTCCTCTCCTCAGTCTCTTAAAGATGAAGCGTCTCATTTCTAGGCATTGGTGAGAAAGTATGAGTATGCAAACGCTCTCTGAAACATCATCACCCAGAGCTTCTCTCAGTCTCACACACACATCAGCCATGACACATGAAATATTAAAGACAGCATCCAACACAGTATCTGATCCTCCTGACTCTATTTGACGCCATGGATCTGCAAATGTTGTTCAGAAGTCGCACTGCTAGAGATTAATTTACTGCTCAGATATTTTACCTTTAGCATAAACAGCATATTGCTTTTATTAACACTTTGTGTGAACAGCATCTATCACTATGCGCTTATACTTGGTATTTATCACTATTTACATTCAACACACAGCAAACAGCTTCCCTTTTTGCATTAAATACATTAGCATGAGTGAAAAGCAGATTAAAATAGAAGCTAAATCATGATTGGATAAGAAGTCTTTGGCATTTCATTTATAAACGGCTATTTTACAGTGTTCATAATGATCATCTATTGTAAATCACTATCAATAAAGTATAAATCTTCATGTGGGCTCTAGCAATGCAAAGTTTTCAATGTGGCTCGTTTGGTTTCTTCTCACTGCCGTGTGGCTTCACAATGAGGACAGCTGTTCAGACGCCATTAAGAAAGTATTATACAACAGCTGCGTGAATCATATTTCATTCTGTGAGTCATGCGTTATAAAATATAAATGGTTTATGGCCGTTTAAGGCAGATTAGCCCATTTCCAGAGCAGTAATGCAGATTATTTACAGACTAACATGAGAACTACTGTACTGTAACAAAAAAATCTGTTTCATTCAATCTTACGATACAACAAAATACAATATAAAATTACAACACAAAATTCCTCCATATTAATTACTTATAGTCATGGCTTTAGCCCCTATTTCAACATATGTTTCTCCTTTACTTTAAAGGGGTTCTATTATGCAAAATTCACATTTTCATGGTTTGAAAATAAATGTGTCAAAAGTGCGTCGCACAACCAGCCTATACTGGCGAGAATCTACCTGCTCCTGTTCTTAATCCCCATAAATCAAGTAATGTCTCAGTGTTTGCAGATTCTAGCAGTGTGACGTCACACATGTTTAGGCCCCGCCCATAACTGCTGGCAGACTCCGCCCTACTAGCATAGACCCCGCCCCTAAATTACCTGAAGACAATTTTTTGTTTTTCTGTAGTTTGATTCATTTTAACAGCAAATATAGCAGCAGTTCTGCACATTTCACTGCTGTCACTGTAACACACAGATCTAATTCACACATGCGCTTTCTTTCCTGCCGTTTACGTTCACACACACACAACTGACAGAGTTTATGTGAACTGTGTGTGTTTCTGACATAACCTTGTGTGTGTTTGTCGGTTTAAGTGCAATAAGAGGTGAAAGAGAACAGAGTTTAATCCTCACGGGTCGCTCCGTCTGACATCAGCTTTCTGTGCACGAGCTTCAGGTGTGTGCGTCAGAAAACCAGATATCAGACGTTTATATGATTATAAAACACATGCAGATAATAAACTTTCATGATGATGAAGAACTGCAATGATAGAGAGGATCATCAGAACCAAACAGATGTTGTAGTTTTTGGGAGAGTATCTGAGGCGCGAGTGTAAAGCACAGCCCACTTCTGGAAAACAGCAGCTCATCTGCATTTAAACACAGAAACAGCATGTTTTTCATTCCATTTACAGCATGATATGATAAATGATCAGTGGGGATTTACAGATAAAACTTCAAAAGACACTTTCTGGGGACACTAAGATTATTCTTGTGAAAAGGGGCGTTTAAAGGGGTCATGAATTAAGAAATCAAATTTTCTTTGACCTTTTGACATATGAGGTCACTGTACTATAAAAATATCCTGTAAGTTTCAGAACTCAAAATTTCCTTGTTAGTCCAAAAAACGTTTTTATTGAAAACAAGCTGCCAAAATAATCAATTTTGGAGTTTGTCTCACATGGAGTTTGACATCAAAGATGATCGACTGCAGAAGAAGATCGACGCCCACTTCCACATCACTGCCTCTTTAGCCCCGCCCACTGATTCACACGTGGCACATGAGACTCAAACACAGGATTACTCTAGCAACAAACCATAAAGATACCTTTGCAAGACGTTTTGAAGTGTAATGTATTAAACAAATCCGTGTATTAAATGAACTACTTTTAACAAAGTTCCAGATTGCATTAATAAGAGATTTGTTTACTTCATTTTACTGCAGATGTTTTTTTTTAAACACACAACCTTTCCAGACAGACTGAAAATAAAAGATGATGCAGTGACGACAACTCTGGATCCGACAGTAATGCTACAACACAAGTGTGAGAAAAAGTGTTTTTACCATATCGCGACTGCTATGTCTGACATGTACTCACTTTATGGAAAGTGAAGAACAATGAATATAAGAACAGTGCGACAAAAGACGGTCAGTCTTTCATAATTCACAAGTTATCCTGTAATCTAGAACTGTGGACACTCCAAGTGCTTAAACTTTATTTGCCATAACCATTTCACAGTTGGCAAATGTTTCAACTATGTAACAAGATCTTCGTGTAAACTTCGTATAAACACTAACACAAAATACATCACAAATAAATATGAATAAAGATGATTAATTAATTTCAGAATAGAGTACTCATCGTGATTGAGGCGTAGGTCTGTTTTCTTCTGATTCAGGATCAGATTCTGGCTCAAATATGAATGGTTGCCATTTTTCGACATCGGAATTTTTCAAAACAATTTCACACGTCCAATGACATTGAAAAGATTTGAAAAAGCAAAACTGTTACCCAATCACAGCACTGGGCATTTACTTCCAAGTCTTGAATGCGGCACGTCTATCAAAACGTGTTTCAAATAGAATATATTATTTTAATCTTGCTATCATTATAAGCGGACCACGGAGAACATTATAAAAATGCAGTTCATGACACCTTTAAGCAATGTTGGGAACCTGCTTTAAAACCAAATCTCACTAAGATACTCATAATTGAACTCCAGTCAAGAGTATTTTACTTAGAAGTGCATTTGATTTTAAACATCTCTTACTGTTTGCTAAAAATGAATGGTCTGCAAAAACTGAACGAGCCTTTCCCAACTAGAGAGAGAGAGAACGGTTAAAGAGAGCTTGTCTTTTATTGCCTCGGGTTGTTTGGCTGGAAAGCTGCAGGAACAACTCAATGTGACAAAAACAACAATGTAGACTTTTGTCATGTTACACTGCTATAATAAGTAGCTTGTTACTGTAAACGCTAACAACAGCTGAAATACTGTCACACGAAAAAACATGACCAGTGTCTCTACTGAACGGGTCACATGGCGGTTTTGTGTTCGGTGTGGACAGAAGGATACCATTAACTATATACTTTTATGAAACTGTACTTTTATCATTGCTGGCTAAAATGTAGATTTAGGGTGAGTAAATGATGGGAGACGTTTTATTGTTGCAGTTGTGCGTTCACCTGCTCTAAATCTGCTGCTTGAGCCTTAGTTAGAGAAGCTGGAAACAGGCCATTTCAACAGCATTAAACAAACGCTTGTGTCCCAAATACTGACCTAAAACCTTGGGTCCCAAGTCCTCCTTTTAGTGATGTAATGCAGGGGTAGTAGACGGGCAAAAGGGGGCGCTCGTGAGCGCCAGCACCCCAAACATCTACATTAATGTGCCAAACTAGAGCTGAACACAGATGATCTGACTGACATTTACATTTATGCATTTATGCATTTGGCAGACGCTTTTATCCAAAGACTTGCATTGCATTCAAGAATCACCAGCAGGAAAGTAAGGAAACATGGATGAAAGTTTTGTAGCTGAAGACTTCGGAAAAAGCAGAACCACCACAATGCTAGGATGTTACTCTACTATTAAAAATGTTTTTTTTGTAACCCTATTGTCTGCTCCCCAAAGAGCCTTTCAGAGATCAGTTCTTAAAAGAACCATTTTTGTCTTAGAGTGATGAACATTTTAAAGTGTCCCTATTATTCCCTTTCATGTAGTGTGTAATAAAGTGGTGTGTGAACGTTAAAAAAAACTCTGCAAAGTTTGACAGATCAGAGTTCAGGTAAATGGAGCTTTTGTCTCCCAAAAGAAAGAAGTGATTCTGAACTGAAACGAGTCGTCAGTAATTCAGTCTCACTTCCTACTGAACACATTAGCATAAGCATTGATTGGCTGATTGGTGTCTGTTTGCTCCGCCCTCAATCCCTGTGGTTGTGTGTGAGACTGTAAGAGTGTGTGTTGTTCATGTGGAGACGCTGTTACTGCCAAAGCAAATCCACTCTGATGAGATCGATACGGTAAAACCCACACCATCATTATCACTGCTAACCAAGAGCTGAGATTCGCTTATGCTAATGAGCGTTTGGGTTCAGACCAATCACAGCAGAGCAGCTCTCAGAGGGGCGGGGCTTAGAGAGAATCTACAAACAAACCGTTTCAGACGCTGACAGGAAAGAGCTGATGCTGCAGTAGATATTATGAGAACATTAAAGTGTTTTTGACCTTGGATGCTCTCTGAGTGTTTGACATGGATATGACAGTGTTGATCTGTTTGGTCGAGACGAAATAGATCTCCGACGCTGCTGCTGCAAATTCAGGACATGCTACTGCCAACAGACACACAACACGTTGTTGTGAGCAATAAGACATGCTGCTGCTGCACAATCCAGCGTACATGAATGACCCGTAGCAGATCTATACAGGTGGAGCTGGGGAAGGAGGAGGGTTTCAGAAAACATGCTACAACTCTTACAGCAAATGCTGACTGGTGTTTGAAGGTTGAGCAATAAGATCATTGGCTACTCATACAGCAGGAACCAATCAGCTGTGCCCTATAGAGAACGATGTCCTTATAAGCAGATTAAGGACCGATTAGGCTCAATAGAAGCATCACTGTCCATAAAGAACTGTTGCACGCAGTTGCAATGTTCTTGTTTTTTTTAGTTGATAGCAATGTCTCAGCGAAGTTCTGGTTTCTAGATTACTTCCTCTGTCTCTTTCAGGACGACACAATGAAGTTTAACACAAATGAGAACTTGGGAACGTTATCAGAACATTCTCACAGGGTTCAAGTTATGAGCAAACGTTCTTAACTTTAATAGAACATTCATTTAAAGTTTTATGGTCTTTAATAATGTCCTCAAATGGTTCGCACAAAAACATTAATTTACTAGGTTTTATATTATTCATGGAGTGACTTTTCCTGAAATGTTTTAGCTGGATGTTTATCTAATATTTTTTACATGTTACTACTTGTTTAACAATGAAGTGAAACGTTCCCATAATGTTCCTGCTTTCCGTGTTGTCACTGTTATATGGTAGGGGGCGCTATCACTCATCTCCTGAAAGAGTAATGAATCTCCTGATCAAAACACAGATGATGAAGAAGCAGAAACTAGCGATAGCATATATAAGAAGATGCATGTGTAAAATACAGTGATCCCTCGTTTATCGCGGTTAATGGGGACCAGAACCCCCCGCGATAGGTAAAAATCCACAAAGTAGGATTGGCCCCCCTAGGAATTTTCGTATATGTGTGTGTAGGTACCAGAATGTTTAAAATATTTATATTTATACTTTTAATATATTTTAATTAAATCTATTTAATTATAAAACCTTAATATTATACATTTACTCTCTCTCTCATAAAAATACGTATTTTGGTGTTCTACACTCAATAACTGTAGTATCTTGAGACTCCAGTAATGATGACGATGACAGACCTGTGCGGCTCAATAAATGTGATGATGATGGTGATGATGATGATGATGGTGGTGTTACTGCACTGCTATAATGAGGCCTTTAAATCAGTTCGGGAAGCGTCTCATTGTCAGATATCGGCGCTGGATCATCAACATTTGCTTCTGAGAGAGGCAAAGAGTCTCCCACTCCACTCGTGCTCTCATTGGTTGATCTCGCACCGGGAACCAATCACGTGCCTTGTCTGAGTGCCGTGGGTGTGTACAAAGCCTCTGTGAGAGTTTCTCTCTTTGTCTGGCATCCTGGGAAACCGTTTCTCTCGCATCACGATGAAGCAACGCTGCTTTCCGCAATACGGCTGCCAATATGGCGGTATTTTTTAATTTTTTTTATTTTTCGATGAATATTTTTGAAAAATCTGCGATGCACTGAGGCCGCGAAACTTGAACTGCGAAGTAGTGAGGGATTACTGTAAAACAGGACAAGTTTGAGATGTTGATGGACTCGATCTATGTTTGATCATCGTTCTGAATTATTCTGAATTGACAAAAACCTTATTTTCTCAGCTTTTTCTTCAAAATGTTGCTTTTTTTATGAACTCCTGTTGTTGTTTTTTTGTTAAAAAGCAGAGGCTTTGTTCTTTCTTTTGATGCTTGTTCAGATATTCATACAAGAAAATATTCTAGGGGCCATGAAAATTAAGAAAATAATCAAAAATGCTGGTGATGACTGACAAAAACAAAAAAATGCTGGTAGGAAAGAACTAAATTAATGCAAGCAACTAGAACCTAATTGTAAAGTGTTATTGATTTTGTACAAAACTACACTATGGGCCTTGAGTAGTACAGCATGTCTTCGTGAAGAGCAGGTCTCTATTAGTACTGAACGGCAGTAGATCACAACCCCCCCCCCCCCCCCCCACCTACACCCACACCCACACCCACCCACCAAAAACCCTGCAGTCCCTGAGCTAATAATTAATACTGTACTCTATGAACACACACAAAGACAAGCTGTGAATAAAAGAGAAAAAGATCCCTCCAGGACAACGCAAAGCATTTGACCTCATCCGCGGTGCGTTCACTCCGTGTGACAGATGATCCGGCACCGCAGGGCTGCACTTGTGTGTCTGTCACAACCCAGCTGTGGGCTTGTGAACGTCCGGCACATGTGCGCGAGAATGACGCATCAGAATGCAACATGCACTACCCCGATCCCCTACAGATACAATCATACACCCCCACGCGCGGCGGTAATGAGCGAGCCTCTCGCTGCCGGCATGATGAAGGACGATCCACAGCAGCAACTTCTGCAGTAATTACAGCAAACACACATTTATAGCAGAGCGCTTGTGCATACGACACCTTCCGCGCGATCGAAACGCCGAGCACGTATCCGTCTGTAACTTATATAACCTTTGCGTATACAAACAAATCCGACTAGCTGACTTTATAAGTAAAAATCTTTCTAGGTATCTTAACAAGTATTCTCTATAACAGTACATGCTATATGACAGTGGGATATTTCATCTGTGAAACTGTGACTTATTCATAATGATCTGCTGTCAATGTCACAGATGTCGATACGGACGAGATCCCTTACCTAGCGCATCCAAAAACACTCTTTTGTCGCAGTGAAGCTAATACTCTGGAGGTCACCGCCATGTGTCGCCTGAAGACGATCTGAGAAAGCTACATCCACACAACAAACTTTACACCGGCTGACTCATTCTGAAGCAGTCAGGTCTCAACAGCGTGACACTGTGTCAGAAACCGTCACCGCCGCCACTCGCCAGCTAAATCTGCCTGTGTTCAGGCGTATCTGAGGGCACCCATGCAAGAGAGCTTTGACATAATCCCATTCAACTGTAACTGGAGCTTCCAATGGAGAAAAAACAGCCGTGCCACTGGTCAGGAGCTCTGTGGGCTCGTTTAAGACACAGAATGAAACCTAACGCGTCCCCACCTGCCAGCGCGCCAACCTTCTGCATGTGAAGGACACATGGGTTTCAGCACAGCTGCTCCATGTTCCTGCACGCCACACTGAAGATTGCCTCCGCAAACATGCATTAACTGTAAAATGAAGCGGCTCTAGAAGCACGAGTGAGTTTTACTTACTGAACCAGACGATCATGTCAAATCCACAATGCCGTGAGTCACAGAGAAGAGTAATCACCCTTCAGCATCTGTACTGAGAGACGCGCACACAGCCTCAACCATTCTACACAACACACTGATGGCAGAGAGAGAGGGAGAGAGAGGGTTGAAGGGAGGGGGTGAACCCTGCAGAAAACACACAGAAAAAGAGAGAGAGAGAGAGAGAGAGAGAGAGAGACATAAAGAGATGGGAACAAGAAACACACAGACAGATAGAAAGAGAGACAGATGGATGGACAGAGATATATGGACATAGATCGACAGACAGAGAATTTTTATGCCATCTAGTGGTTTAAAGGACGTTTATGTGTTTTTTGCTTGACTTTATTGCATGTAAATGGTACGTGGTGTGAAAAAGTATTTGCCCCCGTCCTTTTTTTGTTTTTTTGCATGTTTGTCACACTTAAATAATGCAGATCATCAGCTTATTGAAATATTAGCCAAAGATAACACAAGTAAACACAAAATGCTGTTTTTAAATGAAGGTTATTCAAACCTACATGGCCCTGTGTGAAAAAGTGTTTGCCCCCTAAATCTTATAACTGGTTGGGCAGCAACAACTGCAATAACTTGGAATGAGTCTTTTACTGGAGAAATTTTGTCCCACTCATCTTTGCTGAATTGTTGAAATTCAGCGACACTGGAGGGTTTTCCAACATGAACTGCCTTATTAAGCTGGTGCCGCAGCATCTCAATAGGATTCAGGTCAGGACTTTCACTAGACACTCCAAAGTCTTCATTTAGTTTTTCTTCAGCCATTCAGAGACGGAACTGCTGGTGTGTTTTGGATCATTGTTCTGCTGCAGAACCCAAGTTCTCTTCAGCTTGAGTCATGAACAGATGGCCGGATCTCTTTCAGGGTATTATGTTAGACAGCAGAATTCATGGCTCCAAGCCGCAAAACAGCTCCAGACCATCACACTACCACCACCATATTTTACTGTTGGTATGATGTTCTTTTCTGAAATGGTGTTACTTTTATGGCAGATGTAATGGGACACACACCTTCCAAAAAGTTCAACTTTTGTCTTGTCAGTCCACAGAGTATTTTCCCAAAAGTCTTGGCCATCATCAGCCTTAATGCTCTTTTTGCTCAGCTCTGGTTTTGGTCTTGAATCTCTGCCGTTTCTCCCATTCTCTTTGTTATGCTGGAGTCATGAACACTGAGCTTCACAGAGGCAAGCGAGGCCTGCAGTTCTGTGGATGTTGTTGTGGGTGTCAATCCTGGGAAGCTTCACCACTATTCCATGGTTTCATTTGTGGATAATGTCTCTCACTGTGATTAGCTGGAGGCCCAAAGCTTTAGAAACGGCTTCATAACCTTTTCCAGACTAATAGATCTCCATTACAGTCTTTCTCATTTGTTCCTGAATTTCTTTGGATCATGATGAAGATTTTGAAGATCTTTTGGTCTCCTTCACTTTATCAGGCAGGTCCTATTTAAATGATTTCTTCATTGAGAACAGATGTAGCAGTAAATCAGACCTGGAAGTGGCTGGAGAAACTAAACTCAGGTGTGAGAAACCACAGTTTAATTATAACAGGGGGAAACACTCTCACACAGATCATGTATGTTTAAATTTTAGTTTTCTCTTAATAATAACAACCTTCATTTAAAAACTGCATTTTGCATTTACTTGTCTGTGAATAATATTTAAATTTGTTTGATGATGTGAAACATTTATGTGTGACAAATATACAAAAAATAATGAATCAGGACACTTTTTCACACCACAATGGATGGACGGACGGATGGAGAGACAGACAAAGTCACATACTCTGGTTTTCTTCATAGTAAAATGGCAGAGACACAAAGGAAATAGGTTATAAACCGTACACATAAACCGCAAATTGTAATGTGAGCATGCAAAACATATCCTGTGTGCACGTGCATACACTGTGTATATTTTTGTTTTAATCTATGGAGAATAAATCTGTTCCAGAAACACGGTTAAGCTAGAGCTCGCACACAGCTTTCCTTCTGTCATACTAACTGATGTTTTGAAACGCACTTCCTCATGGGACGCAAGCGCTGCATGAGCCAATCCTGCACAATCAGTTACAGGTGTCTTATGTCACATCTGTCCGGTTTACCGCTGACTCACCTGCCGGAAAGAGTTAGGAGGACGCGGACGATGAGCTGGGACTGTTAATTTAATGTCTATATTTCTTTGATCACAGGAATAAACAGCTTTTTTATATTGATATAATATTACACTGTTTTACTGTATTTATCATCTAATAAATTCAGCTTTAATCACAGGAATAAATTACACTTTACTATATATTCACATAGAAAACAGCTGTTTTACACTGATATAATATTACACTGTTTTACTGTGTTTATCATCTAATAAATTCAGCTTTAATCACAGGAATAAATGACACTTTACTATATATTCACATAGAAAACAGCTGTTTTACATTGATATAATATTACACTGTTTTACCGTATTTATCATCTAATAAATTCAGCTTTAATCTCAGGAATAAATGACACTTTACTATATATTCACATAGAAAACAATTAATTTAAATGTTTGTATTTTTTACAGAAATATATATTATATATATATATATATTATATATTGCACAACACAAATTACATTTTCTAACAAAAAACATGTGATTGATTCTTTGGTGCTTGTGTGATTTATTTATTCTGTTTGTAAGCGACAGTCCAATAGTTTACCTTGAAACATTCAGAGATCCTTCATCAAGTCAAGGTCTAAAACACAAAGCTCAACAAACGTGTCTTAGAATCAGAACAAACTGATCAAGTCGTCATCATGACCCTTCGTGAGTGTGAGCTCTGCTGCAGGACAGATGGAGTGTGTGTCTGTGAATTGGGACGCCCCCGCATATCAATGCTGCAGTGCAGCAAATCCCGCGGCACGGCGATACAGAGAGGACAGACTCAAACCCCTGTGTGTAGCGTCAGCACCACAGCTCAATGTGTCTGTACACGTGTAAAAAGCAACTGTGTCTTAAAGAGCATAAAAGTCTGCACACAATCTTCAGATCTTCAAAATCTACCAGTCTGTACTCAGAGGCCATAAAAAACTAAAAGTGCTCGTAGCAAAATTTGCAAACGTTTGAATGTTCTCTGAATGTTCGGAAACAAGTTGCAACATTTAAAAAAAATATTAGATTAAGATACAACTAAAACATTTAGAAAAAAGATGAAAAAGGCTCCAGCATGAATGTTTTTGTGCTAACATTTTGTGAATATTATTAAACACCAGATAACTCTGAACGAATGTTATTTTAACGTTGGTGCAAGAACGTTTGTTCGTAAATCCGGGTTTTCTTCATTAGCTAAAGTTCTGAGAACTGGGTAATTCTGGGTAAAAAAGCATTGGTTGTTTAAATGCAACGGTAAAAGATCTAGCGCATTTACATTAAATAACATTGAAAAACAGCACAGTGGAATGGAAAAACGCTTTCTGCGTGAACGGCCCCTAAGAACATGTTTTATATTATTTTGCATACATGCAGAACATACAGTAATACCTTGAGATATGAGTGTCCTGACATAAGAGTATTCCGAGATACGAGTGAGCCTTCGAGCAAAATTGTGCTTTGAGATACGAGTAAATATTTGCGATACGAGCAACTTACACTCGGAGCCCACACCGCCTCACTCCTTCACTTCACGTGTTCATCAACTAAAATAAAAGTGTTAGCGCAAGCAGAAACAGCAGTTGAAGAACATCGAGCGAGTGCGTATGGAGTGCAGATGAGATGTCAAATTAGGGATTAAAATGAGCTCGTGGGCTCCCGTTTTTTCGCGTGTAGATCTGTTATCCGCTCACGGGTGTAATTTACGCACATGCAAACATCATCTTTTTGGCATGGATTTTACGCCATAGTTGACTTTCGTACGCATCTTCCCTGAGTCTCCCGTACTGTATTGTGTTTGCGTTATTTACGTAATCCCTCTTCCTCCTCCTCCACACATGCCGTCATTAGCTGCTACTGTATCGACTGTCTCGAAGGCAAGAACTCATAATTAAAACCACATTTTATTTTATATCACAGGAATCCTTATATACTATAATTGTGTGTGTGTGTGTGTGTGTGTGTGTGTGTGTGTGTGTGTGTGTGTGTCTATAGCACTTCTCCATTGTTATTAGCACTAATAAGGGAGTTTTTTAGAGGGCCATTTTTTTTATGGCAAAAAATGATTTGAGATACGAGCAACTCGAGTTACGAGCTCGTCCTCGAACAAATTATGCTCGTATCTGTTACTGTATATCTTTTGGAGTTTCTTACACATGCATGACACAAATTAAAACAAGCTCAGCCTTCAAAGAACGTGTTTCTAGAGCTTGCCGTTTTATGAACTGCAAAAATGTGTTCTCTGTGAACAGACTCTCTCTCACACACACACACACACACACACACACACACGTATGTCACAAGTGCAATGACGTCATGGAGCCCATGGGTCCGTTACTTCACCTGCCCTGTCATCTCCGTCCCACAATCAGTGAATCACGACCATCACCCGTTTGACCTCCTCACCCGCCGCCAGACGAGGCAGTGCGAGCGGAGATCCGTCAGGTAATTATCTTACATTAATGGACTGTCATCATCATTAAATCATTTAGCTCTCTGACAGAACAATAGGAAAATAATTAGAAATCCACTAATCCAAATGATTTTTTCCATGGCCTCTGGCTTCAACAATGGCACATATTCCTGGTGTCACAGGCTATTATTAGAGAGCGCGGTGTATCTTATTTATCGTGCGCCTGATTTCAGCTGCACCTCGACACATTTCAGCTGAATCATACAGCGCTGGGCTAAATTAGGAAGCTCAGCTTCACATCTTCCTGTTCAACACTCCCACATGTGAAGGCATCAGAGAAGTGTGCTGTGGGGCGAACGCAAGAAACACTCCATCCAACACAAGACAGATGGGCACCAGTACCAGCCCGGCGAATCCTCTCTGCTCTCCACTTCACTTTACCTACAGTGGGGCATGTTGTCACGTTATACCTCAGTTGAGTCAACTATTAAACTACATAATAATAATAAAAATAATAATAATATAGGCCTTTCAGATAACTTTATATATCTGAACAGGTTAGATATATATACACATATATGGATGGATGGAGAGATGGATAGATAGATGGCTGGATAGATAGATAGATTTGTGTGTGTCTGTTTTAATCGTTGATAATAATCATACATGTTTCTTGCGAAGCAAATCAGCATTTTAGAATGATTTCTGAAGGATTGAAACAACACCAAACTTGATGTATTGATCAATAAATATTGTAATTTATAATAATTGCATCAATTAACAATAAATGTGGTCACTTGCCTCAACCAGACATTTTTGGAAAATAAATAGCAAAAGCAAATAAATAGAAGTACGTTCTCCAGAGAGCGCATTTCATATACATATTAATGTCTGGATTGATATATTGTGTTCAACTGTTGCTCAACAAATATTATAAATCGAATTATTGGAGAAAAAAACCTTAACTATGTTCCTATTTGTGTTTCTGAGTCGTAAGAGAGCAGTGTGGCTGATGACAGCAAAAAACCTCAAATAAAATCAAGCCAGACGCCTTACAGCCTTACATAGGCATCCTAACTAAATACCGTTATAATCATAATTAATACTTTCAGTTCGGTAGCACTTACACTCAAGCATGCAAAGAGCTTTAAAATGCATGTTTTAGTAAGAGTCTGAGTAGAGAAGCTTTGCTCAGAAGGATGAAGGTGACGGATCATGGCTTCCTATTAAAATGCATTTGCGTTCCTCAGAAAGTGCCTCTTACTTACACATCAACACTAACCAGTGCAGAAGAGTCAGTGCGTGAGGTCATGACCCGTGACACACAGCTAACTCAACAACTTCTCCAAAGTGCTTTAGTGTTTTAGGTAATTAGAGAGAGTCCTGAAGACTGTTAGCCTTCCCTGAACCCTGAACCGCACACGTGTGTTCTGCTTTACGACTGGAATCCTCCGAGACAAGGCTTTTACAGATACACTTATTAACAACATGAGGCAGCACAAAGTCAAACAAGTAGAGATAGAGAACAGCTCAGAGTGTGTGTCACCGCTAGCGCCGCGGTGCTCGAGATCTGTCGTAAAATCACATTTCTCTCGGTCTCAGACTAACAGGGTTTTATCTCTGCAAGCTCATCGCTGAATTACCGATGCATTCCTTAATTTACTTGCTAACAGTGATTTGATGTAGAACTCACTGCCTAAAATGCAATCACTAACTTATTTCTAATGTGATTTCTTCTGTTGCTGTTGTGCCGGGTTAGAAATCAAAATTCAGCATATGACTGCAAAAAAACGAACTTGTTTTTTTTATATCACAGCATTAAGTATAATACACTATAATTAAGCAAGAGCAAGAGTTTTCACGAATATGAGCATGATTGCTAATGTGATATTGATTTTATACAAACGTTCAATAAACACGTTTTTGCTGTTTCAGCAACATGTTTCGTTATTAAATGAATCAGGCGCATGAGTAAATGATTCAACGACTCAATTTAGCGATTTTTTTCAAGTTCTATATTTTATATCCAAAACATTATTCATGCAGATGTAATTTTACCAATTCAAATGAAACTTCTGAACCTCTGCAACACAAAGATGAATTTTACTGTGACTGATCTGATTGGTAACGGCTCTATATGGCGTCTTAAAACTCTAACGCCCGAATTTACTGATTAAATACGAGGAATTTCTCAGACAGCAAATGCAGATCTTTTAAGAGGATTTTGAGGAGAGCTGGTCTGGTCTTGGTTGTGGTTCGAGTGGTCTTCACTACAACACTAGTCCCTACATGTTGTTATCTCGAAATTACAGTAATTAAGACATGGTGTGAACGCGGAGTATGTCATTTTACTCGGTGCTATTTGGTCCAGTTTTAGATCGCCAACCTAGAATAAAACCTGCTCCGGTGGAGCCGTAAAGTGCATGTTACCATAAAATCCGGCCCGAAGAACCAGAGTATGCTTAAAATGTGTTAAATAATGTTAGCAACATGCTAAAACATACTAACATGTTACAATGTAAGCAATCTGTTAGTTCATGCTAACACTGTGTTTTATTATGTCCATATGTTAAAAGCAGTCTAAATTCATGCTAGTAACATGCTAAAACATACAAAAAATACCTCAAACAACAGCATTTACTGTGGTAGCATGGACTCAAGAACTGGAAAATGGATGGGTTTATTTCGCTCACAAGGATGCAATGTAACGTAATGCTACTTCATACAGTTGCATTGACCCTTTCTGAAGACTTTTCCACACAATCGCTGGGTTTCTGAGCTCATGTTAGTAGCATTAGCAGCTAGTACTGACTCTGTAAATGCATTTCTCCAAAACATGTCACAAAAATACATTTGTGAATTAACGAGTGCCTCGGATCACTTGTAAGTGCATTATGTGCAAGGAATAACTGATCAATAAAAGCCTCGCCCTCATGTTGTTCAAACCATGTGATACCCTTTCTTCCATGAAACACAAAGGAGATGTTTAGGAAAAAATTAATGCGACTCTTTTCTAATCAGTGACACTGAAGAAGTGCACTTAACTATATTGGACGCACACTTGAAGTGAACTTCAAATCTTAGAAGTATATCTTTTTTAAACTGTACATGCAGATATGATACTAATGAAACAAAAGCACACACTTTCACGACTGTTTGGATGCACTTTATTCATAAAGTCAAGTGAAATGTTTTTCTTTAAAGTGCATTTGACATCTTTTGTCATGATTTAAAGAAGTAGTAAACTCATTTTGATGTGTTTATTAACAAACTACATATATCATTACAAATATGCATGATGTAGCAGTTACATTACATTCAGTTCACACTTAAGTCTATTATTTCTGTAATAAGTACACTTCATTTTCACAAGAGTGCAGCAGTCAACTTTCAAAGGACAAAAAAGAAACATACTGAAAATCGTCCCACTCTTAATTATCCTAATTATGATGGCCAACATTCAAAATTGGTTCATCAAGTAAATTATGACTTATGAAGACTAGCAGGGGAGCACATGTCAGCAGTGAAAGAACAATGATATTTGATGTCTGAAAAAGTAAGCAATTTAATCATGAATTCCTTCTGATCATGGAGTAGACTTATTCAGCGTCAGTACCATAAATGCTGTAGCAGCAATATTTTGATAAATATATATATATTTATTTTCACATGATTTATGTGTATTGAAAGTTCTTTTTGTGCTAGCTGTTGAGTGATGTTAGCAAATCTATGAGCTAGCATCCTTTTCCCTCAAAAAAATTAAAAATGTCATTACCGCAACACGTCATTACCACCATAAAACACGTCATTACCATCACAAGTTGTGTGCTGGTAAAGACGTGTTGCGGTAATGACATTTTTTAAAGAAGCATAATAGTGTGCTTTTACAATGAAACTTAAGTGAGATCCCTTACTTCCTAAAACTATTTTTTCACCAGAATGGCTCCCAAGAAATCAACAGAAAGGTCAAGAGATATCTATTTTATAGAAAAAAATTGAAGATCCTGTAAAATATCAGCAGTAGTGCATTGATAGAGAAAAGGAAAGATATAAAAGAAGAAAAGAAACAGGAAAGCTTAATCTCACAACTTTTAAAATGTGAGCAAAGACAGAAACGTAAACAATGGAGAGTAAACCAAAAAAATAAAAGAGCCAAATGACAAAATTCGAAAGGAAGTATAACACTATGTAGCTTCACTATGATGCTGTCAGTAGATGTCTGGGACAAATTGTTCTCCCACTGATATGTCTCCAACTGATACGGTCCTTGGAGAATATAGTTCTGTAAAATGGTTTCTTCATGATTGAAATAAACATGTTCAAGTTGATGGTTGTCATATTTATATACATCTCCTCACATCTGTCCATTTCTTTCAACAACACTCACCAGAAGTCATTATTTAAGTCTATAAATTTGCTTTATGTATCATTGCACTTTTCATTCATGTCATTACCAGAACAGTATGTCATTACCGCAACATTGCTTAATTTACAGCAAAAATACCTTTAAAACTGTTTTATGTTCAATCTTGAGGTGCTACATGAAAAGCCAAATGAAATACTCATCCACCTATTCAAAGAAAACACATTTAAAATTAATTTTCCAGAAATTAAACAAAAGTGTGCTTTGATGAACACAGAAAAACACATTTTGATGGTAAGAACAAGAAAATATATGTAATTCGCTGAATGGAAACATTTTGTTTTTTTACACGTATTGTTGAAGGTTAAAAATTTTTGCAACATAAATGACTTTAAATTATCTCCTTGATACATTCTTTGCATTATGAGACTTTTTAATGTTGTGATGGTAATGACATTTTGCGGTGCCAGTTGGCAAATAGATATAAAATAGTCAAATTATATTTAAGATCAGTCGTGGCCATTATTATATCTTTATATCAAAGCATGTAAACATTGTCTTGCCATAATTCTAACAAATTTCAACCAAATTTAATTCATCAAAATGTAAGATGGCAAAATAGCCCCTAATTGAAGAATCACCCATTAATGAAATTATGCAATCAACCAACAAACATTACATTTATTCATTTAGCAGACGATTTTACCCAAAGCGACTTACAACTTGAGGAGTACAGAAACCGATTCATCATGACAATGAAAAAGTTCACAAGAGTGTCACAATAGAAGTTTCAGACATTGCTTGAAGAAGCATAAGCCTGGAAAATGGAGGGATTGAAGGAAATTTAAAGCAAGGAAACAAAGTTTTTTTGGTGTGTGTGTGTGTGTGTGTGTGTGTGTGTGTGTGTGTGTGTGTGTGTGTGTGTGTGTGTGTGTGTGTGTGTGTGTGTGTGTGTGTGTGTGTGTGTGTGTGTGTGTGTCTCGTATGCGGTGTACATGTAAATTACAAACATGGCACTTTATAAACTCTGTTACTGTTTTAATCACGTCATTGTGCTATCGCTTGAAAGTGCAAACTCATAACTTCAGAGGATTATTCATATAATAGGGGCTAAAGAGCTTCTGTATGTGTGTATTAGTCACAGATTCCACCCAGTCAATGACATAACTGAAGTATTTTTATACTGGACCTCTGAAAAATGCCTCTAATCACACTGTTAGCAGGTACAAAAGGTACTTTCAGTGCGTCTGTTCCTTTGGGGCTTCCAGGAAAGGCATAAGGCCGATTTACCGAGCACTTTTGCCTAACAGCTTGTCTAAAGTAATAGGCATCATGTGACAGGGTCACGGCTCTCAGCACTTCCTCTATTAAACAATGCTTTGACCCTCAGATCTCCGGTAGGGCTTGTTCTGCATCCACCTGACTTCTGGCCAGTGGTTACAGATGGACAGGTTATAAATGCCACCGCAATTACATAACAAATAACCTCTGACTCAACCAGCACCATTTAAACGCTCTCACATCATAGCCTTGGGTAAATAACGCTTGCGTTTCAGACGATACGGTGTTCAGCAAATGTGTAATTGTTGTCTTCATCTAACGAAGTGCAGCGCAGATGTCATTTCATTGTTTTGTCAAATTCTCTTTAATACTTTCCTAATTCCGGCATTTTTAAAGAGCTTAGAGGACCGCGTGTACTTTTTAGTCTCATACCATTTAGCCTCACGGACGTCACTTCAGCAAACAGCTGAAAACTCGTCTGAAGGTTCATCAAAGTGTGCAAAATTAAAAGCGAGGACTATAGACATACAGCACGGTTGCATCATCCTCCCCCTGCAACCTTGATCTAGCCAATGAGTTTCTATTCATAATGTAATTTTTGCCTTCATGAAAACGGTAAATCCGGGCTAATCTCTCCGTCCCCCTGGGCTCTGGATTAGTGCATTGCATTAAAGCTAGGTGGACATGCTGTACTTCAATTTCATTGGGCTTTCAATTGATTGAGCACTGAAAAACACATCAGAAAAGTAATATCAGAAAGTCTCTTATTAATTCCAAAACTTATTTCAATCAATGAGCAAAGGGAACTTTAGAAATCTTAGAATAGAAGAATGAAATTATGTCAGCCCCTGTAACACAATGTGTTGGGGATGGCGGGTGTCCAGAAGGATTATGAGTATGATTTAACCTTTAGCACAGTGAAAGGAAAACACACACACACACACACACACACACACACATCACTGTAATATATTCAGCTGCATGCAGTGTCATTCAGAACAGAGCTTCTAAAAGCTCAGTTCAAGTACCGCTTTTAAAATCAGCACAACACACTAATCAACACCAATGTTCACGCAGGGATTGTTCACCCAAAAATGAAGTAAATTGTCATTGTGAACTCGCCCTCTTGTCGTTCAAAACACACAAGACCTTTGTTCATCTTCAGAAACAGAAATGATGATATTTTAAGCAACAATTTCTGTTCCTTCAACGCTTCAAAAAGAGATTGTAAAACTAATCCATATGAATTGAGCTGTTTATTCAAAATTTTGGACTTGACCATTTATATTATAACTAGATAAAATTTATGTTTTCTACACATATAGACATTGATTAGATAAACTGAAGCTTAAAAGTACTTGCTTGACAAGTGAGAACAATCCTCATTGGTTCTCGCTGAACTTCAAACGTTTTGCGTAACACGAGAACGAACCTCACTGGTTCTTGCTCAAGCTCAATCATGATGCGTAACACGGGAGTGAACCTCATTGGTTCTCGCTGAAGCTCAAGCATGATGCGAAACACGAGAACAAACCGCATTGGTTCTCGCTGAAGCTCAAACGCAATACGTAACACGAGAATGAACCTCTTTGGTTCTCGCCAAAGCTCAAACGTGACGCATAACACGAGAATGAACCTCATTGGTTCTCGCCAAAGCTCAAACGTGATGTATAACACAAGAACGAACCACACTGGTTCTCGCTGAAGATCAAACGTGATGTGTAATACGAGAACGACCCTCATTGGATCTTGCGGAAGATCAAACGTGACGCATAACACGAGAATGAACTTCATTGGTTCTCATTGAAGCTCAAACGTAAATTTGGACTAATCCACTTAATTCATATTGATTAGTTTTACAATCTTTATGAACATTTTTAAGCATCAAAGTAGTAGTTGCGCAGACTGTTAATGGAGGGACAGAAACCTCTCAGATTTCATTAAACATTTACATTCCTGCATTTATCAGATGCTTCCAAAGCGACTTGCATTGCATTCAAGAAACACATTGACATCCTAATCAGTTCCTGCTTTCCCTGGGAATCAAACCCATGACCTTTATGTTGCAAGCGCAACTCTCTACTGTTAAAGACACATGAAAACTAATATCTAATAAAGCTATTGAAATAGTGTCATTTGTTTTTTGAAGATTAATAAAAGTCTCATGGGTTCAGAACTACATGAGGGTAGTTAATGAATGACAGAATTTTCTTTTTTGGGTTACACACTAAAGAAAGAAGCACAATAGGTCCTCTTTAAATAACCAGAGTTGTGAATTTGCGTGGAGACTCTTGCATTTTCACTGCTATTGGTATTGACTGGTGAAATGGAGATGTTATGACAGCCATCACTGTCATGCCCTTGAGAAAGACACTTAACCTCCGATTACACCACAGGGACCGTCCCGGGAATTTAAGACGATGATGTGCTATGGTAACGTTGTTTATGGTACAGTGTACGGAAACTGTAAGACGTGGAAACAATTTCCCTCGACCCTGGTCTTGTGGCAAATAAACAGTCTGTCCTGAAGTTCATGTACATGAAGTGCACTGCACTATTAAGAAGCACGTATGGAAAATCAGGAGGTTTTTGGTGCAGGTGCATTGCTTATGCAAAACAGCACAGTGATCAATGTGTAACGACCCTCTCTCTCTCCCTCTCTCTCTCTCTCTCTCTCTCTCTCTGCAGCACTTCCTCTGACCTTGCAGCTGAAGACGGTGATACTGTAGGAAATGAGGGCTGTCACTATTGCCCACTTTATCTATGGTCTCAAGGGAAGCTGTCAGCCAAATGACAAAGAAATCTCCGCTGGAGAATGACAGAACCCTCATCTCGTCAGCCTGCAGACACACAGACATCTGTGATCTTCACACACTAGTCTAATGATCATCCTTTCTAACAAAAAGCCAGAGACGGGGTCTTTGAGTGACATGCAGGTCCTCGTTAAAAAACTGCAGCATGAGATGCATCTTCTGCGTGAGGCTGTGGACTTTCATGCAGAAGAACTAGATCAGGGACGGGAAGCTTCAGTCCAGCCCTGACCAAACACACCCGAACAAGCTAATCAATGCCTTCAGGATCACTGGAAAGCCAAGGAGAGGGTTGGAGCAAAACTCTGATCAAGACGTCTCAAATGTATCTATTAATCAACTCCATAACGAGAGTAACTGGCATTGACTTGCCGACATCTTTGAAGCACAGTCAGTGTTGCTACTGTAAACCCTAATGATCAAAGTAATTAATTGGTAAACTTAAATTAAACAAATGAGTTCAATTCACTTTGGAGTAAAAAGCACATTCTTTTTTATTTTGAGTTCACAAAACCGACACATTTGAAGTAATCTGAATTTCATTGTTTTGAGTTTTCTTAACTTATTTCTTTTAATTTACATGAACTTAAATTTGGCTGAAACTGGGCTGGGATTTGCCATGCTTTGCCATGGGACTCAAAAGTGAGAGTAAATGCTAAAATTAAGTGTTATATAATGTGCTGTGGCGCGGAAGGCGGGTTCGAGGGACGTGAGAGAGCCGGTGGCGTGATTGGTAATGAGCGCCAGTACTTTCATTTTTGTATTTGCTTTATTTTCATAATTAAGGTCTGTTAAATGTTCCTGCCTCCTTCCTCCCTGAACTAAGAACTGTGTTACATGTGCTTTTGTGCTTGATTAATGGTAAGTGGGAGATGTGTTAGTGTTCAACATTTAGCTATGGTCATTTAGAAAGGTTTCTATTGTGTGTGATTCATCCTGAAGATGCAAAAGTTCACAAGAGTGTCAAAATAAAAGTTTTAGATCTTGCCAGGACATAAGCCTGGAAAATGGAGGGGTTGAAGGAAAGTCAAAGCAAGGAAGGAAAGGTTTTTTTTTGGTGTGTGTGTGTGTGTGTGTGTGTGTGTGTGTGTGTGTACCATCATGATGGGGAGTGGAGCCCGAGCTTAAGCTTGATCACAGGTATTTTTAATTTAGCAAGTTTGCATTTACTGCGTTAGCTAGTTAAAGCAAGCCACGCTTTCACTACTAATTCTATTTAAGTTGAGATTACATGTACAAGTAGAAAATAAAAATCTGCCAGTTTTGCTTATTTAAACTACAAATTTCTTAACTTCAAAATATGTAACCGATTTACCTCAGATTTATTGAGTTTTGCCAACTTCATCGGGTTTAGTGTGTTGAAAAAAAATACATTTTTATAATGCGACCATTTTTCATTCACATTCATGCATTTATCAGACGTTTTTATCATCGCATTCGAGAAACACATTGATATTCTAATCAGTTCTTGCTTTCCTTGGGAATCGAACCCATGACCTTGATGTTGCAAGCGCTGCACTCTACTGTTAGACACACAGGAAAGCATCTTCAGAGATAGCTAACAAGCAATTAAATGCGTTCGTCGACTGTAAAAAGTGATCAGATGACTTAAAATTATTACGCAAATAAACTTCATAATTGAAAATTGAACTTGACAATTCCACGTAACTTGATTTTTTTCAATTATGCATGAAGTTTATTCACTTAATAATTAAGACAATGGGTTTCGTTAACTTTTTTTAAGGTGAAGTCACCCGAATCAGTTTTTACAGCAGCCAATCATTCAACAGATGAGGTGAGAATTAAATTAGCTGTTAGTTGCGTCATCAAGCTTTCAAGAATATCCTGCAAACTCTCCGGACATTTCCATGCCTGTCGCTCATCTCTGACTGTCTCTTTCTGGATGCTGAATTGTGCAAAATCACCGATCAAGCTGCATCTGTTTTTGCTGACGTGTCGCATGTGTGGAAAGCCACCAAACTCACTAAAGGCCAGCGCAGCACTTTGCGAAACTTTGATTCTTGCCATGTGTGACGTGAATATGTAATTGAGGCCGCGTGACTTAGCAAACTGAAGCATTTGACTGATTTCACTCTTTCTGAGAATTCATAACGAGCTCTCTGGAACATCGGGCATGCTTATCTATGTTTATCGTCCCAGTCATGGACACTGGGAATACAGGGAAATATGTTAATCACTTGATTTGTTCTTAATATTGCCAGCCGGAAGAGTGCGTTTGCAGTACGGCCAGCGTGAAGCTGATAGTTATTGCTTCACGTACGGTTGACTTGTGAAGCTATAATGACCCGTGTCTCTCCCGACGCTCAGCTCAAATGAGGCATTGAGCAGCAACACATGCTTTGCAAGATCTGTGCGACTGAAATAATTGCAGAAAAACCAAATCGTTATTAGCAGAGCTAATAAAGTGTCTGTGCTGAATTCGTCATCTGTCATCCCTCCTTTCGCTTTGCTCTCATTATTACATTAATAATCCAGATCTCTCGGCACAATACTGGGAATTATTCCTGCTGAAATCTGGACGATATCAAAGCAAGTGTCATATTTTAATTCTCTAATGATAAAATAAAACAAAAAAAGATTTACTGATCAAAATGATTTGCTTGTGAAACATTAATTGGTAGTTCTTGTGAGTTTAGAATAATTGAGTCTCTTTTTGCTCAAACGCAGTAAAAACTGAAATATTGCGAAATATTACCACTTAAAATGTTGAAAACGTTTGTGCAACTTCATATTTTTGTGGAAATCATGATACATTTATTTTATTTAGGATTCTTTGAGGAAAAGAAAGAGATTCTGGTTCATATATATATGCGAGAAAATCAGAATGAGCTTTAATCCCCAAGTGTCACAAACACACAAAGACTTTGCTGTGGTTTTTCAGGAGCTCTTCTTACATACGTGCAAATATAAGAATAATACAATAAATTAAGAAAAAAAACTAAAATTAAGAAAAACTATCTGCCAATGTGGTGAGAAAATCTTAAAACAAGACAAAATAAATGTCTTTAAAATGTTCTTAAAATAAGAAAAAAGCTACACAAATGTAGATATTATAACTCGATTCAAGCTGGTGTCTTTAAACCATTGCAAAAATAGTTAAATCTAGCATTTTTTTAAATTCATTTAAAGAAAAATCACAAAATAAAAATAAAATAATCTTTTACTTTTAGTTCTAGGCGAGTTAATTTATCTTAGAAAGCGGAAAAAAAGATTTACTGCCTTATTTCAAGATTTTTTGACTCGTCAAGATTTCATTTATTGAAAAATAAATAAAATAAACAATAAGCTTCAAATTCTGGCATCTTTAAACTATTGCAAAAATTGAATAAATCAAGCATTTAAAAAAATATTATTCATTTAAAGAAAATCACCTGAATTGGCAACTGTTTCTAAGAAAATTTAAGTTACATTCACTAAAAACAAGCAAACAAATCAGGCCAGGCAATGTTTCTCCAGGCTTCTATTGTCCAGTTTTGTTGAGTTTCTGCTCTCGGCTGGCAGGAGTGGCACCGGTGTGTGTCTTCAGCTGCTGTAAATCTTCTGCTTCAGGACTGGATCTGTTGAGCGTTCAGAGACGCTCTTCTGCAAACCTCGACTCCATCCAGTGCTTATTTGAGTTACTGTTGCCTCTCTATCATCTGAACCAGTCTGTTCTCCTCTAACCTCAACATTTCCTCTTTTTTGGACCATTCTCTGCAAACATCAGGAGGATCACGCCGTTCCTCATCGAGCAACAACTTCTGGATCAGGCCATGGTCATTTTCAGACTGGATTATTGCAACGCTCTTCTGGCTGGACTTCCTTCTACTGCAATCAAACCCCTGCAACTGATACAGAACCCGTAGCTCGTCTGGTCTTCAACCCAAAAGGTTGTCACTCCTCTCTTCATCTCTGCACTGGCTCCACTGGCAGCTCGCATCAGATTCAAAGCACTGACACTTACAGATCAAACACAGACTCATCCTCACACTTCCAGACGCTGCTTCAACAGCTACCAGAAACCTTCGATCGATCAACGAGCGACGACTCGTGGTTCTTCACAGAGAAAAAGAAAATCACTCTCAAGAGCATTTCCCTTCACCGTCCCTTGTTGGTGGAATGACCTCCTGCCTTCATCCGCATGCAGAATCCTGTCAATATTCAAAAGAGCTGAAAACTCCTAACATGACAGACAGACACACACACACACACACACACCACCTCCACCACATTTAAACCCTCTATTCTCCAGGCTTCAAGCAATGTTTGAATCTTTGTATTGTAAGCACTCTTGTGTACTTTTGTATCTTCATGATGAATCGCTTTCTGTATTCCTCAAATTGTAAATCGCTTTTAATAAAAAGCCTCTGCTAAATGAATAAAGGCAGATGTAAACCCTAGAGACCTTGCTTTGGACATCAGGGCTTACTTGTCACTGAATGTCTTTAAGTCCAGTTGATGCGCCGTACAAATTATATTTTTTTCCATTAATTAGTTTCTGTGTTATGTATGCATGCTTTTCTCTTAATGTCTTGTTTATTTTCAGAGTAAAGCACTTTGGTTCAACTATGGTTGTTTTAAATTTGTTCTATATGAATAAACTTTACTATATATGGTTGTGCGTGAAAACGCATGATCTAAGTCACTTACTTTAACGTTCTTCTCCATTCTGACGCTCGGTTTGTACTTCAGCAGATCATCTTCATCATGAGTGCTGTCACGTGATTGGCTGGCACTGAGCATCTGAACAGGTGTACCTAATAATGTGGCCGGTGAGTATAAACTCCTGCTTTAAGCCCTGACGGTCCTCACCAGTCATTCATCCTCATCAGTTCTTCTTAACATGACTTACCGTCTCCGTTCAACGCAACAGATGTTGCCACAAACCTGTGACGAAGAATGACACCAACAGATGTTCTTGGTAGCAAAACTACAGCTTAAGAGACAAAGAACATGGACGTCTACCTATTAGTCTTTTAGTACGCCTCATTTCCCATGATCCTCTCTGGAAACCTGTCAGTGGGCTAATTTCACCCGGAGGAGAGCCTGTTATTTGTAATGATCAAAATGCAGACGCCTGGGCACATCTTGGCAGCCAAAGTACAGGCATTGCATTCGACTGCGTTTGTGACGCTAATTGTGTCACAGTCAGTATCTGACGAGCCTCGAATCCCACAGGAACTGCACTTAATCACACAGGGAAACTAGAACATGTTCGCACGTCGACAGCCGCTTTACGTGAGCGGCGAGGAAACAGAGAGGTGTCCGGTGCAAGGCAGACTCGCCGTAGATTTAGATCTAGATGGTAAACAATCTGCTAAAAATAACCCGCATGCCAGGTTTGAGCGAGACGCTGCTGTCAGCCGACCCGCGCCGGCCTGCGCATTCTCCCGTCAGCGGATCGCAGTTCTGAGCGTGTCAGACGGGATGTGTTTACTGACGGCAGCGTGTCAGGAAGCTCAAACGCAGAGGCATTGACGCACAGCTGCTGCAACAGTGTGTGAGTTCAAACTGTTAATGCGGCAAGATCAGAAATTTCATTGTGGAAAAAAAAGTTTTAAAAAAACTGAGCAATAAAAAAAATGCAATTTCAGTCTTTAAAACACACACAAATACTGTCTTGCTAAAGATATTAAGTCTTGTTTATTAAAATGTGTAAGTAAATTTTTTATATATATATATATATATATATATATATATATATATATATATATAAAGTGAAATTTCTTTTTTGGAGCACTCACTTGATTTTTCAGAAATTAAAATGTAATATCCTTCAGTCATGTTGCTTCTCCAGTAAATGCATCTTGATTTAAGAATGTTTAGATATTTGTATAGAAAAATCTTCAATTCTCTGTTAAATTTACTATAAATTCTGTTTGTTTTGCACCTTTTTTTCAGGGTACACCATCAAAAATGTGTTTTGCTGCAGGTTGTGTAGATCAGATGAATTCCTGTACATAAAGAGACACACAAACACATGGGAACTCTGGGAGCGTTCGCGATTATGAATATCTAAGGACTTGATTGATCCAGTGGAATGAGATATTGCTTATGACAGACAAAAGCTGCTGAATTCAATGTTTCCTAAGAAAAGTCCACAAAATGACGAGTGTGTTTCTACATTTATGCAAAACAGCTTTAACGCAACCTAAAACACAACACAATATTGTCTGCTGTCGCAGAAACAACACGCCAAATAAACGTTTGGTTTCACTTGAAGAAACTGTGACAAACGCATCTCAATAATATTATTAATAATAAATTAAATTCTTATTAAAACCTTTTTTATTGTTACACCATTTAAATGGAATCTCTAAAACTTAAAACAGAAAACACAGAATTTAGTAAATAAAAAAAAACTGAATTTGAGGGGGAAAAAGTTATTTTTTTACACATTTTATTTTGTGTTAAACTTTTAATAAATTGTTCAATTGTAAAAGTTTAATGATTAATTAGACATGCTTTTTGATTACTCAATTAAAAATTTACCAAAAAAATTAAATATACATAAAATACATAAAGCAGATTTTAATGGGCCTCAAAAACTCATATCACCCAAGAAACGATACGGAAGAAGCGGTTGAGTGGAAATCTGCATCTGTAACATCGCGAGTTTCCCGGAGTATCGTTTGCATGTAAATCACTGAATAATGTGAGGGAAATATTAATGATGTTTACAGCATTGCCACTGCGCTGATAATAACCTGAAATCAAACAGCACAATATTTTACCAACACCACTAAAATAATGCAAATCGGCTGAATCAACGTTTTGGTCTTTTTCATGCAAACTGCATGGAAAACCTTTTAAGGAAATTGTCACACTCAAATAAACTAGTGAAGGCAAAAGGATAATTAAAAACAGAAACAAAAAGCCATTACTGTACAATATATAGACTTTTTATACATGTCTAATCATCCTGTGTGTCTAACAGTAGAGAGAAGTGCTTGCAACATCAAGGTCATGGGTTTGATTCCCTGGGAAAGCAAAAACTGATTAGAATGTCAATGTTTGACAAATAAATGATGCCGTCAAGAGTTGAGCTTGAAATGGAGGTTGATCAAATCCCAATCCGCACAGTTTGCAGCAAGAGCATGTATGAATAAAATAGACCAACCGACCAATCAGAGCACAGTGTGCATTCAGAAGGAGGGGCTTCATAGAGACAGGAACTAAACAGAGCGTTTCTGACAGACTGGGAAGAGACGAATATGGGGAAAATCACCAACATTCAAGCAGGAAAACCTGATCTAGTGGAAACAGAAACATAACAGCAAGAGTTGTGCTTGCCAATAATTCAAAAGAGCTATAAAAAAAAAAAAAACTTCCTTACTCTATTCTCCAGGATTGTACCACTTGTGTATGTAATGTTTGAAACTTCATATTGCAAGCACTCGTGTACTTTTGCATCTTCAGGATGAATCGCTTTCTGTTTTCCTCAAATTGCTTTGGATAAAACAGTCTGTTAAAGGAATAAATGCAAACGTATAAGACTGTGATCATTTCAATCAGTGCATATTATGGTCACACCGATGCAGAATGTAACGAATGTCCTCACAGGGATTTTCATGCAGCTTATATTCGCGGGTTTGACACATTCCACCGGTGAAAAGGTTCAGAGCGCGAAAAAAAAAAAACCCAGTTGCTAAGCGACCATCCAGCCGGCGCAGTGAACGATGCTCGCACACAGGGACTTCAGCAGCACACCATCACATGTACTGTCCCGAGATCAGTCCATCTGCTCCACAGCTCGTCAGCACCGGGAATCTGGACCCATCCGTGCGTTTAGCCATCGCTCCCTCACATGAAACCCAGTGAGAGCGGATCGTGTTTGAGGGAAATGCTTGTCAAGGACATTTGCAGTTTTATTTGCTTGACTGAGTAAAAGCCTAGACAGTGCGTTTGAAGCAGCGTTCCTGCGCTCTGATTGGTCAGTGCAGAGGTGATGTCATAACACAGATTAAACTCGGTTACCAAAGTTCACATTTCAGTAATTAAAGGCACTCTTATTCGTGTGCTTCATGTCCTTTCTATGGATTCTGGGTTTGCAAACATCCTAATTCTCCTCGATCTGTCATGAAGTCTTTCTGATCAGCGGTTCTGTTCTCACACACACACACACACACACTTCACATTTCAATTATGCTTATGACGTTCAGACTGAAAAGATGCAGAAATACCATTTATAGTTCAGTAGGATCGGACTTGAGAGGTTATTAAGTTCTCTAAAACGTTTGCCAGAAATGGTCCGGTAGAGATTTTGTGATAGAAATTGTATTTCTTATGCACTTATTAATCTTTAGAAGTATATGCACTTATTAATCCACATCCTTAGACGTAGGCAAGCCTATCAATATAACTGAATGTTCTGTTTCTGTTGTATGTTTCTAGCAAGCACAGACCCAAACTGTACCTAGTACACGAAGAATACATATTGTGTTTAGTCATTAAGCGTGACGAGCTGATCTGAGAAGAATCAAAGGAGGGGTTTAGAAAACTGTATGAAAAGAAATGAAACTTTATGCTCTTTGCCTTCACATACTTAGATGCTGTCTGTGTGTGCGAATGCCTTTCTTGCAAGAAATAAAGCTTTAAGATTGTTATACCTTTCGAGAATCTCACTTGTGCTTCATTGAGAAACATTTAGGAAAAGAACTTCCACCACAATTCACATTCATGCATTTATCAGTCGCTTTTATCATCGCATTCAAGAAACACATTGACATTCTAATCAGTTCTTGCTTTCCCTGAGAATCAAACCCATGACCTTGATGTTGCAAGCGCTGCTCTCTACCGTTAGAGATACAGGAAAGCCTAGTAACATGGATGAAATACATTTACAGAGATCAAAAATGAACATTTCAACTAATAACAATTGAGTTCTTAATATCAGGAGTTTATATTTTTATTAGTAACAAAAGTAATTATTGGCGCAATTCAGAAAATGCAATTGCTGATATCAAAAATGGCCATTGTTCCTAATATCAAGAATTAAAATCTTGTGAATGAATAAAAGTCGAAAGGGCTTGCCATAAAGGACACAAACACACTATCCTTTTTACATTTTGCATAACTGTCATTGCTGATAATAACAAAATCTCCCGCATTCATATCTACTGTATGATGCAAGTGTTTGACGACTTTAAAAGGACACTGAATTATATATATTTAAATTGATTTGCTCAGATCTTTTATCCGTTCACAATCCTGAAGGTCTCTCAGCTCATCCAACCAGAGACTGTTAAATGTTCCTGAAATTGAGAGGAGATTGTTCCTTTGCCGTTGCTGTGTTCATCATAACAGCCGGCACACTGCAGGAGTGTAAGGATCATTGCATACGCATACATTTCTTATCGGATTGGCGTTCCGTCCACACGGATCCGGCGGTTTGGGAGACTGAATCCGCTCTCTTTTGATACCGGGTCCTAAAGTGGATAGATCTGAAACCGACACCCTTGCGGACTCGTGTGGACGGCAATCCGTATATTTTTTTGTGAACCGATGATGTCATCATATCACGTGTCGACTGCGTCACGTAACAGCAACAGTGTTGCCAGATTGGACTGAAGATTTCCA
The DNA here is from genome assembly GCA_037043235.1 of Rhodeus uyekii. NCBI lineage: Eukaryota > Metazoa > Chordata > Actinopteri > Cypriniformes > Acheilognathidae > Rhodeus > Rhodeus uyekii. The sequence continues at coordinate 2,945,104 of JAWRVZ010000081.1, forward strand.
GCCCAACTACAGTTTAAAACCCGCCCATTAAAAAAAAAAAAAACAGCCCAAAGTGCGTAGTGCCAAAGTAATAAAAAATGTTGAGCGATTTTATGCATCAAAAACCATCCCAAATTTTATCAACCAGCCCAATGCATTTTTTCCCGGTCGGACGTGACTAAAAGGTAAATAGCAATCTGGCAACACTGAACAGCAACAACAATGCGCATGCTCAAAGTCTTCTTCTCTGTGTATAGTGTATATCTGTGGCAGAATTACAGCGCCCCATACTGGTCTGGCATATAAACTACACCGTTATCAGTCGGTTTTAGTCGTCTCGTGTGGACGCTGATATTTCTTGCGCCGATGTCGTGTTTATGATCGGATAGAGAATGCACTGGCATCGTGTGGATGTGGCCTAAAGCTACTCTCAAAACGAATCGGTTTTGTTTGGCTGTTAATTCAGCTGATCTGTGCTGTAATCTCTGTTCACATCACGTTAAATGTTGACTGCACTCGATGCAACACCTGCTCAACGACTGCTGTCTGCAATGTGGAGTTGAGTTCTGCAGAACAAATGACAACAGAGCGTGAGATTAAAGAGACCGACGGAACGAGCCGGAGAGACACACGGATCTGAGCGCAAGCAGAACATCTGGACGACGTCTCTCTCTCTCTCCCCATCTCTCATGAGCGAGTGAAGGCCTCACACTTTCATGGCTTCATACGGCCTGTGTTAGAAACGCTCACGCCAGAGACTCAGTGCAGCTCAACGAACACGACACCTGCTAATCAGGGATCCATCGTCTTCCTTTGTTTCGAAATAGAATTTGGACGCATTATAAGAAGTGTGTTATTTTGCTGGTTGGTCAGTGTCGTTTTGCCCATGCTTTAGACCAGTGAGTTTCCCCCCCCACCAACACAATACGTCTCGTTCATTTGTGCTGCTTTGTTTTTTTAGATATTAAAAGAATAATTAAAGGTAAATCGAGGTCACTCAGCCTGCTGCAAATTCAGCCAAAACAACTCGTTCGTTTGTGCTGCTAAAAGTTGTTCGTGTCGTTTCGGTTTTGAAAATAATAAACATTGAATTGTAGGTCGATGACATCGTCAAAAACGGTCTCGTTGGTTTTTGCTGGTGTTTTAATATTGAACATTATAAGCAGGTTATAAATACTGGTACAGTGGAGTTCGGTTATGTCGACGGCCTCGGGGGTTGCAAAAAAGCATCGAGATAACCGTTTAGCAAGATAACCCATATAACATATATTAACATATATTTTCCCACATATAAACCGCAGACGCAGATAATCCGCACGCTCATATAGCCAGCGGGTTTTGGGTTTTGTGTAAAAAATCGTCTGCATAACCCGCACCCATAGATTGATGAACTTTTGTTGTGCAAGATCACATTTCGAATTTCAGATGTTGCTCGCATGACGTCAGTTATCCATAACTGTTCAGGCTCGGTACACAGTGCTTGAGCGCGAAATTCACACAATAAAAAAACAAATAAGTCAGAATCTGAACAGAAAAGCAGTCTCTCCCGCTGCGCTCGTCCCTTTAAGAGTGTTGTGTTGATCAGACGAGAAGAGCCCGCCCTCATGGCAGCACAGCCAATCACGTCTTCTTGCATGATTGACAGGTCAGACAGCCTATCAGCGCAGCTGTCAGAGTGATAGTGCAAGTGCCAAAGATGACAACCCTCGCAAGAACGAAAAAGGAACATTTATTGATGTACATGATGTGAGTTATTAAATGAGAATGTACATGCTCATGTTTTTGGTGTCTTTTTACACAACAGTGTTTCCGCGATTTGTTTGATGAAGCGATCAGCATTCATCTAAAAAAACATGTACATACACTGTACTGTGTATATGTTTGCTAACAACAAAAGGCATTTGTAAAACCACCACAATAAAAACCACCTTCGATTCTTGGTACAAATCTTTAATTATATTCTCCAACAATGCAAACACAGAGATTGCTCACAAAATCACAAAAAAACGTGCGGGATGCTCCAGCGTGTTTTCCCTCAGACGAGATCAACGACAGGGAGTGAACCGTGAGCGGACCGCGATCCACATGCAACGCAAACTCAGCGCATGCGCAGCGCATGCGCAGTGAACTAGATACGATCATTAGTCACAAAATAACCATGTGAAGTGGCAACTTTGTCTCTTTTTTGTGCTCAAGATATTAGATTTCGGCAACATAAAAGAAACAACATAACCCACAAAAAAATAATAAGACAAATAGGAGTTTGGCGGTTCCACTTCAAAAACGTCGACATAATAGTATTGGCGAGTTAACCATGACTCGAGATAAGTGAACTCCACTGTATTACAAAACTAATAGAGTACAATAGATCATTTATCTAGTCACATTTACTGGTGATAAAGTCATAAGTGGAATAGT
>JAWRVZ010000081.1:2952500-3020816 GCA_037043235.1 Rhodeus uyekii
ATGTTAGTGTACTTGATAGAGCTTGAGATTAAATATGAGACATAATGTGATAATAATAAAGCACAATCAAGGTTTGCATATTTCCAAACGGTGATTCTGATGCTAAAAGTGTGCAAATATTTGTCTATTTATAATGCAGACAATTCTATGAAAGTAGTCTCAGCACATCATTTATTTCCTGTAATGCATTGAAACTGTTGGAAGTAAACCGAGGGTGTGGAAGTGTTTCAAGAGCTCGTACACACGACACAGTTATATTCAAAACGAACACTTTCAGGATAAAGAAATGCATCAATAATGCACCAAATCTGGGAAGAGCACCAATCAGCACGGAGCACGCAGGTCATGTGACCACTCTTCATCTTCACACAGAAGAAACTGGAGACATGCATTTTGCAGGAGTTTGAAGTTTAATGATATACAATACGTCTCTGTAAATACATCATTTCGGCGCCCTTTAAAGTGCCCTATTATGTTTTTTCAAACATTCCCTTTGCCATATGCATATTGTATATATAATTATCAGTGTGTAATAGAGCAGTCTGTGAATGTGAACGTTCTGCAAAGTTTTACAGTCGATAAATAAAGCGATTGTCTTTCAAAAGAAAGACTCGACTCTGAACCACCTAACCGAGTCGCCTGTCATTAAAATCCCACTGCGTTACGGTTCTATGTCACTAGAAAAGACATTTGCATAATGTTCGGCTATGATGTGAACAAAACACGCCTGAGACGACATAAAAACACTGGAGCCTCAACTTACGTGACAAAAAATAAACTTTGTTCAGAGAAAGAGCAATAATATAAAACTTATTTTCAGAGTCAACAACTCGAAGATTGAAAGATTTTCAAATAATGATTCAAAAGATACATACCGATTTAAAAATACATTATTTTCTCTTTAATGTGTTCTGTCATTGCTAGAAGCAAATAACGGTGTAAAATGATATTCACGAACCAGAGCCCGACTCACGCATACAGTTTCACACTCCGCCACCAGAGGCACCGCTGAGACGTTAATAAATTGACGTTAATTGTCTCAAAAGGAAATAATTGAGTTCCCATCGGGATTAGTCAAGATGAATATCCCGTTTCACTTCACATTGCATAAGTAAACTGGGTTTCATGTGGACTTTACCAGACATCAGTGCTGTCATCAGGGACCCCTGATGTTGACCTCTGACACCGGCCTGACCCCTGAGACCGCAGACGCTCAGATCTCAGAGACGTGCTGCTTCAGCACTAGAGAGGAGACACGGACCGAACCTTCAAGGTTTCCCTGACCAGCACTCATATTACTGATGATTCTCATATTGCATTATTATCTCAGAGCCGTGTGGTGATTTACCTGATCAAAAAACACACACCTGTGACTGAACATCAGCGTTTAACCTGCCAAACACACCGTGATCTTTGTGCAACGCCCTGCATGACACACACAGATTACCGTTACGTTCATGAATCATATTACAAGGTGGAAGAAATAGTTATTGTGATCATTAATTCAACGATTTACCGTTAGAATTGTTGTCCTTGACAATATATGTATATACAGTAATACCTCGGTTTACGAGTTTAATTCGTTCCAAGAGCGAGCTCGTAAACCAAAATGCTCGTACACCAAAACAATTTCCCCCATAAGAACGCACTAAAAATCAATGAATTCGTTCCACGCGACTATAAATGCCCATTTAAAAAAATAATAATTTGGTTTTACCCTATTAATTAGTTAAAATTATAACCATTAAAATCTCATATAAATACGAATTAATAATTTACAAGTAAACAATAAAAATACTTTACAATTTACTTTAAAGCACTTTATCTTAGCCATGATGGAGACGAGAGGAGGGGGGAGTTTACTGTCAGCTAGGGAACACACAAAACCCGGATTCAAGTGCAAATTAGTGAATTTATTATAATAGTGCAGAAAACAAACCATGTCCTGTGGAGCAGGGCTGAAGTAATAATCCAGAGTGAATGTCATGGAGCGTGAGCACCGGCAGACAGCGCACGAGCAAAACGAAAGGAACAGCGCGCGTGCACGAGCAAAACGGCAGGGACAGCAGATGACATGAGAATCAGGTGCGTGAGATGATGGCTGCTGCAGTGATCAGTGACCACGCCCCCACACACACACACTCAAGCAGAACTAGGAGACAATGAATTCATGAACCCTGACAGTTAATGCTTAGAGGTACTGTACGTGTATATTTCTCTACGTGAACAATAGCGATCAGAATTAATTAATGTTTATAACAGGAGGTAAAACCTCTGTAAATCACTTATAAAAGAATCACTGTGGTGAATGATGCAGCCAAACCAAGCGATGCTGAGAGAATGAATGAGTTAAGGGGTGATAAAGGGGTTGGAACCACGTGACTGTTATGAGAGGCTGTGTTTAGGATATTTCTAGTAAAAATGCGCGACCATGCTGAGCGTTAGGACTTTTTCCACACAAAAATGCATGTGGGTGAGGGAAAATGTTTCTTGTACACCGATACAATGCTCGTACACCGATTCGACCCTCCATGCTCGTACACCGATTTGCTCGTATACCAAGTCGCTCGTAAACCGAGGTATTACTGTATGCAAGTGTGTGTGTGTGTGCGTGTATGTTTGAGTGTGTGTGTGTAAATGGGCTTTTAATATTGAATGGGTCTTTACAGTCATTAATATGGCTCATTTATAAAATTATTTTGAATCCCACAGCAACCTCATTGTTTGTTCACTACACTCTTCATGATTTCAGGAGTTTTACTCATTTCTTTAGACATGTTCCTCTACGCAAAAGAGCGACGGCATTAAACTACTCTTTATTTATCAGCAGATTTAGGGTTTAGGTTCAGAAGGTCCTCCAGACTAACATGTACCGACACACAGTGTATTGGATTACACGTCTAACTAACATCTCAAAGTGGGTCATTTTCAAAGGGACTGCCACAAATCTGAAACGGCACATAACTCACAAAGATTTCATTTTAATGGCATTATGAAACTAAACTGCTGAATCTGTATGTCTTGCACAAACCCAAATGTTTCCAGAAAAATCCCACAAGAAATAAATCAGCAGTCAAAGCCCGTTTGGATCAATGAACGCAGAGGTAAATGAATCCACAGCAGTAAATAAACACGTGATCCGCTGCTGCAGAACATTAATGCTTTCATAGTGAGATTAAGACCATAGTAATCTCACATGAGACTCATAGAGATCGCAATCACGTCTCAACTGTACTCAGTTTGGTCAAGATACTCAATACTGATCTGAGAAGAGATGTTAATTTGGTTCTCAAACTCTTTTACTCTGTAATATAATTCTCAGGCGTCTGTATTAGTGACGTTTCCGCTCTAAATCCCCTATTGATTAATTATTATATCATGTTGTAAATGCCCATTGTAAATTCCAACATGCTATTTTTGTGCATGTGTCTTTAAATGCAGATGAGCTGTTGCTCCGCCCCCTTTATCCAGAACTGGGCTGTGCTTTACACTCGTGCCTCAAACACTCTTCCAAAAACTACATCTCTTTGGTTCTGATGATCATCTCTATCATTGCAGTTCTTCATCATCATGAAAGTTTATGATCTGCATGTGTTTTATAGTCATATAAACTTCTGATATCTGGTTTTCTGACGCACACACCTGAAGCTCGCGCACAGAAAGCTGATGTCAGACGGAGCGACCCATGAGGATTAAACTCTGTTCTCTTTCACCTCTTATTGCACTTAAACTGTCAAACACACACAAGGTTATGTCAGAAACACACACAGTTCACATAAACTCAGTCAGTTGTGTGTGCGAGAACGTAAACAACAGGAAAGAAAGCGCATGTGTGTATTAGATCTGTGTGTATAGAACTGCTGCTATATTTGCTGTTAAACAACAGAAAATCACTCACTGCTCTTGACTGAATAACTTTATGAATAACATATTTCTGTGAATGCTGCTGTTGATGCTCTGGCGAGGAGAAAAACATAGCCGACTGTGTTCGGCTCATTCGGGGGCGGAGCTATGCTAGTAGGGCGGAGTCTGTCAGCAGTAATGGGTGGGGCCTACGCTTATGTGACGTCACACTGCTAGAATATGCAAATGCTTGTTCCGAGACACTGCTTATGATTTATGAGGATTAAGAAAAGGAGTGGGAGGATTTTTCACCAGTACAGGCTGGTTATGTGACGCACTGCAGACACACATTTATGTTGAAACACCATGTAAAAGTGAATTTTGCATAATAGGTCCCCATTAAATTCAGTCCAAACCAAACAGTCACAGCATATTAATGTTACAGCCCTACTGTGCATGAACAATTGAGACCAAAAAGGTATTTAAATGAAGCGCAATTCCACAGCGAAAAAAGCACAGCTTCTTTTCTCAGGGTTAACAAACCTCTGCATGTTAAGCAAGAAACTACAAAACTGCACCAAACATGGAGTAGCATTTCAGACTTAAAGTGAGGCATCAGTTCACTTTCTAACCAGACAGCATCATCGCAGCATGCCGTTGTGTCTTTGATTAAATAACACACTCAAACACAGCAGGCGGAGACCCAGATAACAAAACTACACGCTAAAAACAGTTTCTAAAACGTTCAAATGTCCACTTCTTGTGATTAGAACAATCATTAATTAAACGATAACATTAGTACAATACTCTCCTAACCTTATTTCAACTCTCAATATAACATCCTTTGAACGGCTGTAATGTTCCAAGAAACTTGGACGTCACCGTCAACATTCATCAAGTGCAAATTCTGAAATATTCTGAAAATCCTGTATCCTCCAAGAACATTCATCAAGCAAAAATGACGTTGTTCTCAACATCGTTTCTCTCAACACACCTCAAATATGTCAGAAGAACATTTATTTTAACCCGTGCATAACCTTTACAAAGCATCAGTGCAAGTTGCAAGAACGTTCCCCGTTTGCTGGGCATTAACTGATTTTAAAGAAAATATCAAAAGCTCCTTCAAATTTCTGACCTAAACTAACAAACAAGGAGGAAATAACACATTTTCAGAGAGAATGAAAGTGAGAAAAGCACTTACTGTGGAGCATCTGAGAGCCATAGTGCCATTTACATGAACATCCTGTGGCTGCTGCACTAAAAATAGAGCGGCCAGGCCAGTTTGCACTTTTCCATGTGCCCAATGGATTTGTCATGAGCGGGACGCTGGAAAGGCCCAACCAGACCTCAGGGGCGGAGCGGCGGACGCAGGCAGATCGGAGACGGAGGTCAAGCAGCAGGAACAGCTGTGTGTGGATCTGCCGGCAGGTGATGATGGTGTGTTTCTCAAGAGAGAGAGAGTGGGTGTGTGTGTGTGTGTGTGTATCAGAAACAAACAGCATTATCCCCGCAAATCCTGCATAATCTGTGCCTCAAAAGTCGTTACGCCATACATATTGAGCAAAAGGTTATTCCAAATGAATCCCACGCGCTGTGGCTGTCCTCGATCATATGGAGTGTTTAGGAGGATCTGCTTCCCAGGGATTTATGGAAGCTTGTTTGGGCCGAGAGGGAAAACAAAATCAACAGTTTCAATGTTTATCCGTATAAGAGCTCATATTCTTTCTGCATAAAGCATGTTCTCACTGAGCTCTGTTTGAGACACATTTTTACTTTCTGCTTGATGATACACCATGAATGTTTTGGCGGCTAAAAAACTAAATAAACCTTCATGCATTTAGCTTTCCTGTTGCTCTAACAGTAGAGAGCGGAGCTTGCAGCATCAAGGTCATGGGTTTGATTCCCAGGGAAAGCAAGAACCGATTAGAATGTCAATGTGTTTCTTGAATGCAATGCAAGTCGCTTAAATGATAAATAAAATAAATGATAATGTATGATTCTCCTGCTGCTCATCAATCATTGTGTGCTGATCTGCAGAGATACGAGCGTTCAGATGGAAGGGTCTCAAACATTACTGTGGCTTCAGCAGAATAAACTCCAGCACAACAACCATCATCAATGATCTTCATAACAGAAGATGCTTTCTAGTAAACCCTGTTAGACACACATGATAGTTTCTCTGCGGCTTCATCTTCAAATCCCTCCGTTCTCATGTTGATTCTTGTTTTATGACGAGCTCTGTCTGATTCTATTTTCTCCAGCAGACTCTCCACTGTTTGCTGTTTGTTTTAAACGGCTGATTCTCTGGAGATTTAGAGATTTTCTAGCTCGTTGTGACAACTGTCACACCAGACACACGGCAAAGCAGCCGGAGACACTTTACTCTGTTTCCGGATTTGACGAGTGACGTATGATGAGATTCCCCGCCAGAACCATCCCGACGGCTCTAACACACACACACACACACACACACACACACTTATAACAGGCTTACCATAGTGAATCAGCGTGAGACAAAAACACCTTCTGGAAGAAGAACGGATGATTATCATTGACTCATTATTCACGTTGTGTTTATTCTGAATGAAAAAAAAGTTACACAGTGCAGCTTTAACATTAAAGGTAGGGTGAATATCACAATAATTGTCTAGGAAACGGAAGCTTCAAAGTTACACAAAACACATATACAACATTCCAATAACCTGTATGCATCTTTTGCAAAATGCAAAGTAAAAGTGTCAATTTTAGTTTCATGTTCACATTTTTCCTCCAAACTGTCATTATTGTATTCTTATTCATGTAATAAAATAAAATTATATGTTTTTAAAAATTCCAAAGTATAATTTTAGCACACACACACAGATAAAAAGGCTAAATTTACTTTGAAACCATTTTTAATCATAAATTGCTAGTAAATTTCACAAATAATTACAAGGAAATGAAACAATGAATAAATTAAATATGAAATTGAGGTAAAACAACCAAAATATTGTTTTCTTGTAAAACAAACTCCAATAATGCTTGTTTTAATGCTTGTTTTGACAGCTTTTAAAGAGAAATCAGTGTGTCATTTATAAAATGAGAACCAGGGATGGAATTAAAAACTGTAATGCAATTCTATAAGAATGCAAGTACATAAAAAAATATTCCCTCATTACAAGAGCCTCAAACCATACGAGGCTTCCTGAAGAGAGTTATTTAACCTCACGACACGAGTAGCATCAAACAGAGCCTCCGATTGGGAGGTCCAGGCATGTGAAGGCAGCTGGGCAGTCGAGGTGGGCTTCCCATGCCCTTTGGGCCGGAGCTGGACGGGACAACTTTAAATAGCCTGCCCTCCCACCACAGATATTATTAGTAACCTACATGTGCCGTCCAGAGCTCACGATGAGCAAGCCCAAACCCTGGACCTCCTTGTGGACAAACTCCTGTCTTTATAAGCACAAATTCCTCAGTCGGTGACTCCAGATACTTTTATAGCAAGAGCAAAGCCACACACCGTTTCCCACAATCACAGTTTTCCTGTCATTCAAGCCGTAGTGTGTGTGGCGTGCGCAACGGGTTCGACTCCCAGGGACAGCGAGAACTGATTAACGTAATGCAAGGGTCTGCAAAATGCAAATAAACACTGCAGGTTACATGTCTGCATGATGCTTTTATCCAAAGGACTTGCATCGCATTCAAGAAACACATTGACATTTTAATACATTTTATATAGTGCCTTTCCTCAAGCGTCCTTGAGCTCCGGAAAGGTGCTATATAAATAAAACTTATTATTATTATTATTAATCAGTTCTTGCTTTCCCCGGGAATCAAACCCATGACCTGCTCTCTACTGTTAGACACACAGGAAAGCTATCATGAAAGAATGTTTCACTAAAATTTCCATTAAGTTATGAAAGGGTTACTTTTGAATATTCTCAGAATGTCCAGTTTTTAAATGTTCTAAAAACGTTAAAGGAACATTTCTTTTGATCATTCTTCAAACATTATGGGAATGTCACTGTTCAATGAATGTTCTGAAACAGCAACATTTAAACAAATGCTAGACGAACGTCCAACTGAACTGTTTTATGCATAAAAACGTCCCATGATTGAGTTATAAATAAAAGAGCATGTTTGTTCGTAACATCGAGAGCGACGCCTGTGCGCTGGAAAGAACATGCTTGTACTTCACACATATGTATGAAACAGCGGCAGGATAACATGATAGTAGAACCAGTTAAAACCACAGACCCTTTAATTTCAGACGGAGCGGAGCTGATGATGTGCAGGTCAGCGTTTAAGCTTAAACAATATTTCATACTATTTTTGGTTTCAAAGCCCTTAAAATCTACTTCACACCCTTATAATAATAACTCAAATGCAAGCATGAATTACAAATTAATTATTAATCAATAGTGGAATCAGTCAACTTTGCAGAAATACAAAGAATGTATACAGTATATGATTTCTGTGCCGAGAAAATCCCTGGATTCAAGGGCCTGTGGTTGACTTTCAGTCCGCTATGATTTGATCAACACTAATCCTAATCCCACATATTTATCATGAATAAAATGTAAATAGAGATTATGTGTGAGCAATATGCATCATCCACGATAATATACTAATTTATGAGGAATACAATATGGAAGCTTACATTATCGAGTATTTCACGTCGCAAAAAAACTAAAACTGAGTAAAACATTCACTGTGTGATGTTGACTAGTTAAATATAAATAAAATGCCGTTAGAAAGAGCATGACAGTCGTATCGGGGTAAAATCCTCTTGCATGAGTTTGTTTTGTATGATATAGTTCAGCAACAGTGCTGTCATGATTGTCATTAGTCATGATTGCAAATGTTAGATGCTATTGATTGTATAAAACAGTTTAATAAAAACAAATATTCACATTGTAAGTTACATTCAAAACACTGTATACTTAATACAGTCTGTATGAAAGCCACAACAGAACCGCTGTGCATCTCGGAGCAACACTGTGTGTTTCATTCCTGAATGAATCAATGTTTTTGAAAAGATCAACGATTCATTTATAAAGACAGTTCCTGAATGAATCGCCACTTGAACGAATTGGTTGACTGAACGATTCAATGAGTCACTCTTTAAGACAGTGAATTTCCACCATACTTTCATACTTCAATATTCTACATTTAAATGTCATTGTCAGCAAAAGTCGTATACAATTGTAATTGCACTGTGAAAACGAAAACAAAAACACTGCAGTGCAAAAATGGATTCTGTTGAAACTGATGCAATATTTCCTCATGTAAACAATACTTTGATTAAATTAATCCGATTACGGTCATTTAGTATTACAGAATTCTTCCACCAACTAAATTAACAGCACTAGTTCGTTAAACATGAGGTTTATAACTCAAAAAATAAAGAAAAAAGGATGTCGTTCCTCAGTGTTTCTGTCTTTTTACAGCATCTAAACATTCTTAAATCAAGACACATTTACTGAGAATTTACTGAAGATCCTCAAAAGAACAAATGTTTGCCAATAGAGTCAGAGAAATAAGCTTGTTTCCCCTTTGAATTAAGATTACTTTTACTCAAAACGTTTTCTTAAGCATAAATGTAAGTAAATAATTCTTTGCTTGTTCTTTTTCTTTAAGTTTATTTAATGTATTGAGAATTTTTTTCCTATTCTGCTGGTATTTTCCGACGCATTTTTGCTTTCCAAGTAAATGTATTTGGTTTTTAGGATGTTCAGATATTTTAACTTGACGACAGAAATGCTGATGCAGGACACAATTATTTTCGCAGTGTTTTGTTTTTGGTTGTTCCACAACCCGTCCATGTTGGCATCTGTCCTACTTTTAAAAAAATAAGAATGGTCAATTTTGAATTCAGCTTTGGTTTTTTTCCCCCTGTTGACAGTGAGAGCAGCGGCTGTAGTTTCACACTGCCCTCTTCTGAACCTCTTACCCATAAACACACTCTCCCTTCCTGGCCATAATGGACTGTTAGTGGCTACACCGTTGGCGGACTCCTGTTGCCTCTTGATATTAAGTCTCAGCAGGCCTCTGAAGTCATTAACACTGGAGAAAGAGGCTTGGAGAGAAACAAGAGAGGCAGAGAGAGCAGGCTAGTGTTCACACAGAAAACCTCCAGCGTCATCTTCAATATCTCAAGACGCTCATGCTCTGGACAGCGAGAACCGGCAGTCACTTTGGCTAGTGACTGCCGTTAGTGCTGCTTGACGACATCTGGCTGCTTCTGTACAAACAAACTCCCATCTAACTTTGACTATTCATTAGGTGCAGATGTCTCAGGAACAACTCATTATAAAAGAGTCCAAGCACCTGCTACATCGGTATTGACCCTCAGATGCTCATTTAATTAGCCGGAATCAAACGCTCCCCATGCATCCCGCCACTCCTGCTCCAGAAACACTTTCATATATCACAGGAGGAAAACACTGCTGGGAAAGAGCATTTCATCTGCTCTATGCTGTAGTGCTAAACACTAGATATCAGAGGTCGACCGAATGACGGTCATTAATCGGCACCAATAACGATTGATGAAGCAATCGGTTAGCGACAAAAATCCATAAAGATAGTTTTTTCAGGTGGCATCCATCACAATACAGTCCAAGAGCGGCCTCTAGAAGCAAAATAAAAGCATCATTGACAGCTCGTGAAGTTTGTTTTGACACATGAACGGGACACTTCAGATGTTATTTAGAGGTCATCATACTATAAGAATATCCTGTAAGTATCAGGGGCCTCATTTATAAGCGTTGCGTATGCACAAAAAAGGCACTGAAACATGCGTACACCACTTCAGACGCATAAGTTGTGATTTATAAAAACAAACTTGACGGGAATATTTGCGTACCAGCACGCAAACTGTGACCCATGTGTGCGAACATTTTGGAGACGGAGTAGTTTTGGCGACAACCAATGGTGAGATGAGGGATTGATGGCAGATTAATGAAATTAAACACACTGAACTTGAAAAGTTGCGCATATAGACCTATCCATATAACCATAAATATACAAATCACTTTCAATCCTCATTATGGTTCCTAATGATAAAACATGCATGTCCACAATACCAGTTTATATAAATAAATGGTAATAAATTATCAAATAAAAGTGCATCAATTTATTTTACTTTAATTTTCTAATGATCAAAGGGTGGGCATATGGGTTTATGTACATTGTGTGATTGGTATGACAAGGTGTAAAAGATTTAATGTGATCGCTGTAAACATAAATACTACGGTGACACCCCTAAATCTACGGCAGTGATCGCCAACCCGTTGATCGCGATCTATGGCTACCAGACTAAATATACAGTCCACGTGAAATACACAATCACAATCGGACACAATCACAGCAGTGAGTGTGTCCGAGTCTCACAGACACGCTGTAGGGGAATTTACAGTTAAGACCCGAGGACCAGATATGTTGAATGAAGAGCATGAGTCAGAAGTGCAGTCAATAGAAGACATTTTAGTGAAGTTTAGCTTGCAGTTTCATCAGCAGAAGCTTCAGGTCTCACAAGGAGTTCGTAGGCCATTCCACTTACAATAACATTGTTACAGCAATTTTACTCTAACAGAGGGTACTAATGATGATGGTTAAATTATTCTGATTGGCTAAGAAAGAAATTAAGAAAGATAAACAAAACTAGTAATTTTCCACACAAGAGCAGACAGTCTGAAGCATATCTTCGTTGATCACATGGTTGACGGGTTAGTGACCTTCCACGAGACAGAAATGCGTTTCTTGGCATCAGATTTTCCAGAACAACAAGTCATTCTGTCTCCTGATGGTGCCAGTTAATCACCTCACCAATACAGACCATAATAATGCACAGATACACAGCTTCTCCAAGGCTGAACTCGGCTCAGGGTCCAACTATAAACCAAAACATTCTGATAACACGTTTTATCTGGTGAGACGTGCAGACAATATTCATCCTTACTCTATGGAAAACTACAGAAAAGTAAAGAAAGGTTTTAACAAAAATCCCTAACTTAGTTTCCAAGTTTAATTCGTTCCAAGAGCGAGCTCGTAACCCAAAACGCTTGTACACCAAAACAATTTTCCCCATAAGATTGCATTTATTCACTTGCTTCGTTCTACATGACCATAAATGCCCATTTAAAAAAAAAATGGTTTCACCCTATTAATTACAGTTAAAATGATAACCATTAAGATCTCATAAATACTAATTAATAATTGCAATTAAACAGAAATACTTGACAATTTACTGTAAAGCACTTTACAGTAAAGACGAGAGGAGGGGGAGGGGGGGAGGGGGGGGGTGTCAGCAAGGGAAAACACAAAACCCGGATTCAAGTGCAAATTAGTGAATTTATTATAATAGTGCAGAAAACAAACAATGTCCGGTGGCGCAGGGATCCAATGGGCTAAAGTGCAGATGAGGTGAAGTGATAATCCAGAGTGAAGGTCGTGGAAGGAGGGAGATCCAGAGACTGCGCGAGCACAACCAGAGACCGCGTGAGCACCACCAGAGACCGCGTGAGCACCACCAGAGACCGTGCCTCAACAACACAGGAGTGGAGAGAAGTGAACTAGTTGAGATGAGAATCAGGTGTGTGAGATGATGGCCGCGGCAGTGATCAGTGACCACGCCCCCACTCACACCACACACACAGGCAGAACTAGGAGACAATGAATTCATGAACCATAACAGTTACTGCTTATAGGGAGGATTTCGTACCTTCTTTCTATGTGCTGTACTGTACGTATACTACGTGAACAATAGCGATCACAATTAATGTTAACAACACAAGGTAAAACCACTGTAAAGCACTGGAGAATCACTTAAAGCATCACTGTGGTGAATGATGCAGACAAACTGAGAAGCTGAAAGAATGAATTAAGTTAAGGGGTGATAAAGCGGTTGGAACCAAGTGACTGTTTAATGAGAGGCTGTGTTTAGGATATTTCCAGTAAAAATGCGCGCGACGATGCTGAGCGTTAGGACTTTTCCACACAAAAATGCGCGTGGGTGAGGGGAAAAAATATATCAATGCAATGCTCGTACACCGATTTGCTCGTATACTAAGTCGCTTGTAAACCGAGATATTACTGTATATACAAGCAGCAATGGATTTCCAAATCGTATCTTTCAACGGCCCTTAAATCAGAGGCTAAACATTACTACTACATGATTATTTTTGATGTAAAAATCTTTATAAGACGTACAGCCCAGGAAACATTAAACAATGCAGTTCATGATCCCTTAAAAACAGACAATGAAGCTGTCAAAAACACAAGTCTAACCCGAATCTTTAATGTCAAAAGTCAAGTCAAGGTCAGCTTTATTGTCAATTCTGCCATATATACAGTATACAAACAGAGAATTGATATTCTGAAACTCTCAGACCCTAGGTGCCTCTCTACAGGTAACAACAACAAAATTAAAATAGATGTATAATGTGACGATGGCAAATAGTGCTAACAATAGTAACGGTGCAAACGGTGTGCAGTCATGTGTCAGCAGAGTGAAAAGGAGGGGGCTCAACACACAACCCTGAGGGTCTCCAGTGTTAATAATGATGGAGCTGGATGAGTTACTGCCGACCCGAACTGCCTTAGGTCTTCCCGTCAGGAAGTCCAGCAACCAGTTGCACATCGATGTGCTGAGTCCCAGCTGTGACAGTTTTTGAGTGAGCTGGAGAGGGATGATTGTATTGAATGCTGAACTAAAGTCTCTGAACAGCATTCTGACATAAGCGTCTTTATTTTCCAGGTGTGTGAGTGCTGAATGGACGGTAGTGGCGTCATCGGTCGAGCGTTTAGACCGATATGCAAATTGGTAGGGGTCCGGGGGGGGGGGGCAAACTTAATGTGGTGCATGACTAGCCGCTCAAAGCACTTCATTAGGATGGGGGTAAGTGCGACTGGACGGTAGTCATTGAAGCAGGATGGAGATGATTTCTTAGCGACTGGAATGATGGTGGTTGCTTTGAAGCATGAGGGGACAACAGCTTGACTCAGTGAGATGTTGAAGATGTCTGTGAAGACATCAGTGAGTTCCTCTGCACACTCGCTCAATACACGTCCAGGAATGTTGTCAGAACCTGGAGCTTTGCGTGCGTTGACCCTGCTGAGTGATCTTCTCATGCTGTCCCTGGGCAGTGTCAATGTCTGGTCAGTGCCTCAAAGCGAGCAAAGAAAGTGTTCATCTCATTCAGCAGGGGGGTGGAGCTGTCACACGTCCGTGCAGGGGGTTAGTCACTATCAATTAAATAAATACTGATTAGATTCGCAGCTCCAAGGTTTTGACGTATGAATGTTGAAATCATACTTATGACGCCCAAAAGTGCTTACGATGACTAAATACTGATTGCCATGTTCCAAGACGCTGCTTTTCCAGTCCTTCTTCAGTCTCCTCTAAGTGTTTATGAATGCAAATAGTACATTATGATAAGCATAAGTCATAACACCATGAGCTCTAAACTTCACGCATGCATGCAGAGGATTAAACAAGTGACCGTACAGGTTGCGGCGCTCTGAAAACACGTTTATTCTGAAATGGTCAAAGTGAATTTAAATCAAGGATGGAAGCAGTTCAGTTACAGTATCTAATGAGGAGCTGATGTTTTATTTCATTACACGATTAAATAAATAAGTCAATAAGATTTTATTTGGTAAAGTCACTGATTAGCAGTACCATAAAACTGACCAATTAATAACTGCATGTATTGATGGTTATCAATTTAAAGATCTAAAACGCATTAAGCATCAAAGAAAAATCTCATAGAACGGAAAAGCGTTATTAATTTTGAATACATGTCAGCTTTATGTGGTGATCATGTATGATAGAAATCTTTTTTTTAACAAGACTTAAGACATTATTCAACTCTACCATATGCATTAAGGCCATGAATACACAAATAGGCTACAGTGTAAATGTCCGACTTTGCCGACAGGAGATCAACACACACCTCTCTCTCAACACACACGTGTGCACAAACAGTTCGGTCTAAATAATGAAATCAATGAGAGGAAGTTGATAGCCTGTTTGAATGCAAGCGCCGCTCATTCGGCCCTTGATGAAGTGAGGGAACAGACTAAAGGGAAATCCTTCTGAGAAACAAATCAATACGTATAATTGCAATATCTCTCTTGCTGATATTGTTTGGCAGTTTATAATTAGAGGTCATTCATCAACCAAACCATTTCAAGAATAGAGTAAGCCATTACTTTAATTAACTAAGCCATTATTATTGAAATAGTTCTATAGATAGAGTGATGGACGGACAGACAGATGGATGTGATATATTCCTGTGTGTCTAATAGTAGAGAGCAACGCTTGCAACATCAAGGTCATGGGTTTGAACCCCAGGGAAAGCAAGAACTGATTAAAATATCAATGTGTTTCTTGAATACAATGCAGGTCGCTTTGGATAAAAGCGTCTGATGAATGCAGAAAGGTAAATGTCCTGAGAGGTTCAAGACTGCATTAGATCATTCATGAGGACGACCCACCAAAGCCACGAGCAGAACATGATAAGCAAGAGTAGTGAAAGGTACGATTTGGAAATCCATTGCCGCTTGTATATATATATATATATATATATATATATATTATTTTATTTTTACCTGTATTCTTTTCTTTGTCTTATGGGGATTTTTATTAGTTAAAAACCTCTCTTTACTCTTCTGTAGTTTTCCATAGAGTAAGGATGAAAATTGTCTGCACGTCTCACCAGATAGAACGTGTTATCAGAATGTTTTGGTTGATAGTTGGAGCCTGAGCCGAGTTCAGCCTTGGAGAAGCTGTATGTGTGTGTGTGTTAATATGGTCTGTATTGGTGAGGTGATTAGCTGGCACCATAAAACTTGTTGTTCTAGACAAGCCACGTCACGAACCCGTCAACCATGTAATCAACGAAGATATGCTTCAGACTGTCTGTTCTTGTGTGGAAAATTACTAGTTTTGTTTATCTTTCTTTCTTAGCCAATCAGGATCAATTAAACATTAATGATTAACATCATTTATTCATTTGACGTAGTTAGCACCCTCTGTTAGAGTATAATTGCTGTAACAATGTTATTGTAAGTGGGGCGGCCTACGAACTCCTTGTGAGACCTGAAGCTTCTGCTGATAAAACTGCAAACTGACTGCACTTCTGACTCCTGGTCTTCATTCAACATATCTGGTCCTCGGGTCTTAACTGTAAATTCCCCTACAGTTGCGTGAATGACTCTGTTGTCAGACTCATAGTGTTTGTATGTCTGAATATGTTAAATGTGCTCATTTCCCAGCGCTCATCGTTCATTTTCAGAACAATGCATTGTGGGATAGTCCCAGAGCTTCAGCTAGGAGAGAAAATAATAGACTAACATTTCCTAGACGTTTAACAACAGCTGCCTTTCGATCCACCTATTATTATGTACATTGAGATATTGGATTGAAATAAACTGCATGGAAATGCCAAGATGTGCATCACTTGTAAAAAATGTGCATGAAAAACATTTGTGCTTAATCTAGTGTTTTTATCAGATAAGATGACGAATAAAGCGAATAAACTGAAAGGGGAACATTTAAAACCTAACGTGTCTTTTCCTCATCAGAGGCTGTGATTGGTTGACTGGAGTAACCGGTGGACCAATGGCATCGCAGCGTCTCAAATGAGGCTGTGATTGGACGACTGAAGTAACCGGTGGAACAATGGCATCGCAGCGTCTCAAATGTTGGTTTGTCTCTGAAACGCCGGAGTGAAAGTGTGCGATCAGGATGGTTTGGATGAGATGCTCCACATGCTCAAAGCTAAACTCAAGCTAAATTCCCACCCACAACAATACAGATGAAGAATCTCAGGGTTCTCTAGCCGTGTTTGTCCAGAGCTCAGCTGTTCATGAGCAGTTGTGCTGGGAATGTGAGGTCAAAACATCATGAGCAAACATTGTGAGACAAGGATGATCTTTGTTGTTTGACCTTGGGCTTTCATACATCCACTCAAGACCTCTGAAAAAAACTCTGCTAACTTCTCATAGTACAGCTTGTATTTGCTCTGTTTACACACATCAACATCTTCAGTCAGTAACAGCCACTGCAAAACCAAAACCTCTTTATATTAGTGTCTTTCACGACTACTGTACTAGCATAAAACACTGATGCAATATTCGTATTGTGTGCTTCTACTTTGAAGTCCTATTTCCTTCCTTCACTGTGTTCTCTCCGTATCTACAATTCTTTCCATCCTTTAAAGATCTGCTTGCGTCGCACCAATCGGTTTTGCTAAATTTAAATTTATCAGGTATGATATTCAAGTTAGTATGTGAATGAATAAATAACCATATGGCCACCAAGTCCAACATATATTGTGGTATTTACAACATATGGTTAAATATAAACAAAAACTCTCCTTGCACGAGATAATTCAACGAGCAAACAGTGGTGAAGGCGAATGAAATGTTCGATAAAAGTGCTGATGAAGGATTTTGGATGGGAAAAGTTCAGTCACTTCCATGAACAGTTTTAGCTGTTGATAATGGGTTTGATGAAATGATGAAGTATAAATGATATCCACGCTGATATAAGCCTGCAGTCCTTCGACTCGGATGAGCGGATGGGATGCAGAACCCAAATAAGTTTTGAAAATTAAAATCAAAAACCCTCCACAAAAAGCCAACATCTCATTTACAAACCAACCAACCAAACAAATCACACGAAAGATTCAAATAAGTGATTTCCCCACACAATAAGATTCACAAACGCAAACCCAAAAAACTGAATAAAAATCAACAAAACTCACGGTTGAAACCAAAGGTTTCTCGAGCCAGGATTAGTAAGTCAAGATAAATTACCTGATGATAACTCAAACTGAATCTTCTCACTCTCTACTTCCTCTTTTATTAAAGATGGAGGAGCGCTACTGGCGTCCCCTAGTGTTCAGGATGAACATAACGCTCATAAATTACCTGTGACAAACAATGTGGCATCAAAAAAGTTTGCTAAGAAGTATTTCCTACTCAATGAAAGCAGTATTTGACTTGGGTCAGGTCTGACGGGTGGGACTGACCTCGCCCAGTGCATTATGGGTGTTTTCTCTACCACACAGATTTGAACTGAAAGCCCATTTTACCAGCGATACTTTACCACCTAAACCAATGACAAAAAAATGGTCAAATGTTCTTTTGCTGTATTTATGGATACTGATTCTCACTCTTGTTTTATGATGTTATGCTGAAACCATGCATAATTAAACAAGGGCTTTCATGTTTAATGACCATGTAAAGCCAATATACCAAAGTACACCTGAAAAGTTCACCGTGCAAACTGGATCGCTGGAAGACAGGAAAGTGTGAATCACCTGAAACGAGCGAGATTAGTGCGCTGCATACTGATCATGTGGCATTTCAGTGATTTCTGCTTTGATCAGATTTGGCTGCACGGCACAGAGGAACAGATGAACGACTCTCTTGGTGATATCAAATATAACCTCGGCAGAATATTGTAACGCACTGCCAAAAAAGACGTGTTCATAATGTCAGATGAAGACACTGTGCGCTCAGGCACTCGTTATTCAACAGGGTTTTTTATCTTTGCTTTGCTCGTAAATATTTAATGAACCTAAAACAAATTCACAAACTATCCAATATAGAAATGTCATGGTTGTTTGTACTTTTTAATGCCATGCAAACATGTCATAAACCAAAAACTCTCTTTATTAAGGGCCAGTCACACAGCGAAAACGCATGAATCACACACGAATTACACACAGATTTTCGTTTCTGCGCGGAGCGTGCGTCGTATGCGTAATTCGTCGGTGGAACGAACGTGGACCGTCAGTGATTGTAAGTGGATGTGCGTCGAAGGCGGTTTGTGCGTGATTTTGAGTTTTGAACGGTTCAAAATTCTGACGCACAACTGTGCGTCGGTGTGCGTTATTCATGAGTCGGCGTGCGTAGTTTATGCGTTGAGTATGCGTGACTATGCGCGGGACACGCGTGCTCCGTCATGGATTCATGCGTCGGGCGTGCGTCGAATGTTCGTGGAATACTTTGGTCAATTTCTGGACGCACAAACCCAATCTGTGCGTGATTTGTGAGTGATTCGTGCGTGATCGGCTGTATGACTGACCCTTAAAAACACTTTAAATATAAACAAAAGGGCACACTTGTGGAAAGCAGAAGATAACAGAGAGAACTTGGACACACACACAGGATAATGGGGAACAGGTGACGAGACGAATGAGGGGAGTGTCTGACGCTGGATCACACAGAAGGAAACAGGAAGTAACGAGACACGACGCGACACTTCCAGTGCGTTACAGGCCACATTACACTGAATATTTCACAGCGTGGGTTTATTTGTGAAAGTCAGTATTTCTGGAATCACATCTTGATCCAACAGCAGGACAGGCCTTCACACGATACTTCTCACTGCCATCAAACTAACAAATAACAGCTTTTCAGCAAAACTCAACCAGCTATGAAATGCAATCGTTCACGACACAGCAAAAATGTGGAAAGATTGCAGTTTCTACAGAAAAAAATATCATATTTTGATGTTTCTCTAAGTAGCATAAATATCCAATCATTTATGTATTTTGAACAGTAGATGACAGCGCAAGCAACACCAAGGTCATGGGTTCAATTCCCAGCGAACGTCGGGCAAGTTGCATTGATTAAGAACGACCTACAAATTAAATAAATTAAATATAAAACTTAAGCATTAAATATGTACTTGCGTATAAAACCTCCCTAGTGAACAATAAACGTATTTGAAACACATTTACTGTATGCAAAGTACACTACATTTACATATTAATGTACTTAATATAAATACTCTGCAATTGTACTTTTGGTTTATTAAATTGGTTTGCTAAATTATTTTGTATTCGATGCACTTTAGTTATCCGGAAGTAGAGCTGAGCTGCAACTAAAGATAAACTGAAGACTAGATGTGCAAAAACTGAACTGAGATCATCCTATCCTTACTAACAGTGATATGAAAATACATTTTAGGCTTCATATTAAAAAAACATGCGCATTGTGAAATAAAGATGTACTGCAAATAAAGTTTAATTATCATATTTATATGGTAGAATGTCTCAAGTGATTTGCCAGTAAATATGGTAATTTATTTCTAGTGTGCTTAGTATGAAATTTTGGTATAGTTTTTTTTCACTCGGACTGACATTTAGGAAATATAAGCTGATCCAGAGCTTTCAGGTCTCTCTCTCTCTCTCTCTCTCAATCTCTCTCTCTCACCCCCTCTGTCTCTCTCTCTCCAGTGTAACAGTGCTTTAGTGATGCACATCTCTCTCTATCTCTGGACAGTAAAGTCCCGCTGCTATAGTTTCCTCAGGAATATTCCAACAGCAATAATATAACCTTCATAAATGACCAGACTAAACCTTGCAGTTTCATGCAGCAACTCTACCCGTCCAGCGCTCATAATAAAAAGCATAAAAGTCAGTGCATTTGATATATCAGAATATATAAACATCCGTAATGCAACACAATCAATGAGCAATGACGAGGCTCTCCGCAGGTATTGAAACGCCTTACTGGTTCCACGTTGATCCAGGCATGTTCAGCCTCCGGTGAGGGGTTGCGTGTCGCCGGCGAGGCTCGATCCGCTGAGCTCGCGCGCTCTCAGAGGCGCGTCTGCTCGTCTGCCGTGTGTTTCGGGTTTGCAGGAGCGCGCTGAACTGACTGGGATTTTTCCATTACGTCTCTTCTGTGAGATCCCGAGGGAAGAGCGGCTCTCTCTCATTCATTCCCTTCATCTGAGAGAACAAGCTACATTTACAACAAACATTTGAATGCATGCGGCAAACAAAGCTGTTGCGCTACCGTTCTCACTGAGTTATGAAACATGCTCAAAAAACAAAACAAAATGCTCGCGCGTTACGAACAAGAACACATGTGGGCGGGGCTTGAGGGATCGATTGGACGGTTGCGGTTTGCTATTGGTGGATCTCATGTGAGTGACAGGTTATTGTCCCGCCCCCGCGCCAGTGAACACGTCATCAGAGAAGAGATGTTGGTGCAAGAGAGAGGGGCAGTTATTTAAATTACCGATTTGATAAAAGATTAAGGAGCAAATTAATTAAAAATATATATTTAAAAAATGTGTACACTCAAATCAATTAGAATAAATTCTGCAATATTCCCGTAGAAAAACACAAGAATTGTAATTTTTGATTGGATATAGGAAAGTTACTTTTTGATGTTCTCTAAACTTAGTACTTAGTAACTTTTAAACAAAAACTAAAAATATATGATCGGTACGTCGCAAATATTGTCCTTTGTCTCCATCATATATCCAGATAAAAGGAACATTCTATTCATTTCATTCTAGCTATATCAGGTAATATACATTTGAAACATTTCATTTTGAAACACCCCCCTCCATTCAACATTCCTGGATCGACATCTTTATTGATCCTGGAACAACATTCCAATCAACCAATCAGATGTGAGGGACAAGTTTATGTCAAGTTTTGGCTTACAACTGAGGAGAGGTGCTTCTGCATCAGAGTTATTCACCATCATTTCCCTCTGATTTTAGGGATGATCTATGGATAGGGTCAGAGTCTGGGGTCAGATATGATCGGGACAAAGCCAGGAAAGTGTCTAACGCTGCAAAATCACCATCAGCACATAAATCACGTGAGATACACAAAAAGATTTCAGCATAAACGTACATTGCTAGACAGGAAATGAGCATAATATAGCTCATATTTAATGTGCATTTACAGCTGAAACATTGCAGGTGCGTGCAACAATCAAAGCATTTATCATTGTGTACTTTAAATAACATTAAAAATAAGTGTCAGGCATCTGGTGTGAATCACAAACGCTAGAGGATCTGATGTGTTGCTGTGTGCCGCTCTAAACCAGTTAATCCTGTTTAATCCAACAACTCAAATGGGTTTAATATAAACTTTTCAAAAGACACTGAGAACATGGAAATGAACTTCAGGATGAGCAAATAATAACTAACTCTTTATCAACATGCTGTTCATTTTTATGTCATTGCATGAACAAACCACTAAATGTTGATTACAAAATATCAGACAAGTTAAACATTTTGTACGGATTGTACAGTAACATCAGTGTTAGAGGTTGTGTGCGGCGTGAAGTGAAGGAGTTTGTGAGCAGATCCAGCTCTCAATCCGTCATGGAATGCGGGAATTAAAGCCGCAGTGGTTTGTGGAGGTGAAGCAGGTGTTAATCTACAGCTCAGTAATCCTGTGAAACCCGTCTCAACACTTCAGCGTGTGGACGCGCACGCAATCACTCCAGAGGATGACAGGAGCAATGCCAGCAAAGGGCAAATACAGTAATACCTTGAGATATGAATATAATCCGTTCCAGCATGAGCTCGTAACTCGAGTTGCTCGTATCTCAAATCATTTTTCCCCATAAGAAATAACAGGAAAAAAATTAATCCGTTCCAGCCCTCTAAAAAACTGTCTTATTAGTGCTAATAACAATGGAAAAAACATGTTTTTAATTGCTCACACACACAATTATAGTATATAAGGATTCCTGTGATATAAAATAAAATGTGGTTTTAATTATGAGTTCTTGCCTTCGAGACACACGATACAGTAGCGGCTAATGACGACATGTGTGGCGGAGGAGGAGGAGGAGGAGGAAGAGGGAGGATAACATAAATTACGTAAATTAACTCGCATCTCAAAGCTAAAAATTTGCTCAGAAGTATCTCGGAATACTCGTATGTCAGAACGCTCGTATCTCAAGGCATTACTCTATGCTAATTGACAGCTGACATCAATCCAACAGCTTGTTTAAAGCGCATCTATTATGCTGGTTGGGATATAACCTTCACTAGTGCGACCTTGACCTTGACTTGACTTCAAAGTTTCATTGTCTCCTATAAGAAGAAATTCTGAACTGAAACAAGTCGTCAGTAATTCAGTGTCACTTCATAGTGGGAATCCAAAATGCATGTAGTGTGTGTGTATTGGTGTCTCGCTGTTTGTCTTGTCCAGCATTTTATTTTTTTATTTTTTTGAGTGCTGCACAGGATTTTTTGTTGTTGTTGTTTTCCTTTCATGATTGTTTTGTAATATTTTATGTTTGACATTTTGTATGCTGCCATTTTGGCCAGGACTTCCTGGTAGAATAGATTTTTATCTCAATGGGATTATTCCTAGTAAAATATGGATTAAATAAAATAAAATAAATCAACATATTCTTTGAAACATCTTCAAACAGAAGAAAGAAACTCATAAACACTTGAGAGTGAAAAAATGCTAGAATTAAAATTTTGAACTATACCTTTAAGAGCACAAACAATCAGCCCTATATTTTGATTCACACATTTATGTGAATTCTTCCATTAAACTGTGGTGAAAGAGTGAAAGTGTGTTTTGAGACGCCTACAGGCTTTCCTCCAGGAAGTCCGTCATCGTAAGCACAATTCAGAGGTTTTGGAGGACACTAGATGTTCAGCAGAATCTCATGCAGTGGCAGATTTGGATCCATGCGGGGTTCTCTCAATAGTTTAATTATAAGTGATGGCTGAGCAGAGCGAACGCGTGCAGCAGATGGAGGACTGGCCGCTCTGCGCTCCTCCAGTGACTTCAGAGGAGCGAGTGGAGAGCAGACAGATGGTGGAGGTTTGTTTAATATTCACTCAGCCACAGTGGCAGCAAAAGACCAAGTCACTGCGATTCAGGGATAATCCCACTCAACCAGCGGACAGGGGTGACGGCAGATGGGACAGATGAGTTTTCCGCCGTTTTCAGTGGAAGCAGATGAAAGACGACATCACTCTACATCAGAGCATTACACGACATCATGATGCGTTTCAGCATCTTACGCCACGAGCACTGCAGTTTTAAGAGACATTTACACTCACGCATTAATCAGACGCTTTTATCATCGCATTCAAGAAACACATTGACATTCTAATCAGTTCTTGCTTTCCCTGGGAATCAAACCCATGACCTTGATGTTGCAAGCGCCGCTCTCTACTGTATAAGCGACAGGAAAGTGAGAACTTCAAAAGAGTTTAACCTTTACAAACTGATCCAGAGAGCCGCATGCTCAGTGAGAAGAGCAGGAAAGAACACAAAGCAGCAGCTCAAACATTAGGCTTTGTCCACCAAAGCGTTTTCATTCTTCTGAAAATGCCCATCCGTGGGCGTTTGAGAGCGCTTTATAGTGAAGCAGCGTTTTTTCAGGCGAGATGCTTTGTTTGCAATGATACAGAATATCCACGAAAGTGTTTCCAGCATCAGATTTCGCAGACAGTATGATTCTGAGAATAAAAATGTGGACTCAATGTAAAGTATTTGCTCTGGCCCTTGTTTTGGATGGAGAGACGGTGGAACCACGTAGCAATTAAGGACGGTTGGTCGCTGTGACATTTGTCCCGCCTCTTCTTCACTTTGATTGGATGGCTGGGTAAAAAGTGACAGCGACGAGTGCTGCGTTTTAACCAAAGAACATTTTTCATCTCTCAGCGATGACGCTCAGTACCTCATCAAACCGGTGGCGCTTTTAAATACGATAGTTTTCTAAACAACGTGAATCTGTAGAAGCGACAGCTTATGATAAACCCATGTAAACAAGCAGAGAAAGCTTTTTTTGACTCTCTTTAATTGCATTACTTTTTTGTTGGATCTATTCCAACTACAGTAATACCTTGAGACACGAGCGTCCCGACATACGAGTATTCCGAGATACGAGCAAACGGCTCATTTTTGCTTTGAGTTACGAGAAAATATTTGAGATACAAGCAGCTTAGAGATGCGGACGCTAGGAGCCCCTCACTCCTTCACTTCACGTGTTCATTGACTTCCGTAAGCATCTCCCGCAAGTCTTCCTGTGGTGTGTGTTATACACATTTATGGGGTAATTGCAAATGATCTCCACTAGAGGCACTTTGGTTTTACAGCGGGGGTTACCGGGGGCAACGAGTGATTCAGGAGTATTAAGCTGGGAGCAGCACGAGTTATGAGTGTTCATTAATAATAAATATGAGCTTCTGAGGCACATTATTGTGTCCAATACACAACACGTGAAGAAACATTACACTTCCATATTGTGTTTGCATTATCTACATAATCTACGTAATTTACACTATCCCTTCCCTCCGCACATGCCGCCATTAGCCGCTTCTGTATCGTCTGTCTCGAAGGCAAGAACTCAGTTAAAACCACATTATATTTTATATTACAAGAATCTTTATATACTATAATTGTGTGTGTGTGTCTCTATAGCAACTAAAATCATGTTTTTCCATTGTTATTAGCACTGATAAGGGAGATTTGTAGAGAGCCGAACGGAATTCTTTTTTGTTTTTTGTTATTCGTTATAGGAAAAAATTATTTGAGGTATCTCAAGGTATTACTGTATACAGTGGAGTTCACTTATCTCGAGTCACGGTTAACTCGCCAATACTATTATGTCGACGTTTTTGAAGTGGAACCGCCAAACTCCCTATTTGTCTTAGCATTTTCGATTCTTTAATTTCGCCGAAATCTAATATCTCGAGCAAAAAAAGGGACAAATTTGCCACTTCGCATGGTTAAATCGTGACTGAGATCGCACTGCGCATGCGCTGAGTTTGCCTTGCACGTGGATTGCGGTCCGCTTTTATTAAATGAATGCCGATTGCTTCATCAAACAAATCGCAGCAACACTGTAAAACTCGAGCATGTACATTCTCATTTAACAACTCATGTACATCAAAACGTTTTCATTTTTCTTTCTTGCGAGGGTTGTTATCTTTCGCTCTCTGACAGCTGCGCTTCCACTATCACTCTGATAGGCTGTATGACCTGTCAATCATGCAAGACGACGTGATTGGCTGTGCTGCCATGAGGGCGGGCTCTTCTTATCTCATCCGATGATCAACACAACACACTTCTTAAAGGGACGAGCGCAGCGGGAGAGACTGCTTTTCTGTTCTGATTCTGACTTGTTTGTTTTTTTATTGTGTGAATTTCGCGCTCAAGCACTGTGTACCGAGCCTGAACAGTTATGGATAATTGAAGTCATGCGAGCAACATTTGAAATTCGAAATGTGATCTTATACAAAAAAGTTAATCAATCTATGGGTGCGGGTTATGCAGACGATTTTTTTACACTAAACCCAAAACCCGCTGGCTATATGAGTGTGCAGATTATCTGCGTCTGCGGGTTATATGTGGGAAAATATATGTTATATGGCTCTCAATAAACAGTTATCTTAATGCTTTTTTACAACCCCCGAGGCCGTTGACATAACCGAACTCCACTGTATTTAAAGGCTCAGTGAACAGAAGTGATGGGTAATACATGCCAGCTGGAGTTTGTTTATTAAGCGTGCAGGGCAACCACCCAGTATCGCATTACAATAATCTAGCCTTGAGCTCATGAACGCATCAACTAACTTATCCTCATTTGTATTAAAGTCGCAAAGTACATGCAAGTATAAAGTATACGAGTTTTGTTCTCCAGGGAAATCTAGTTCTGCCTGAATAGCACATTTAAAACAAACAACTCAACTCAGAAACAACAAAAGTAGTGTTGCTCAGTGAAATTACACCAGCGAATAAATGTGGGGCGAAAATACTATATGAATGATACAACACCCAAAGCTATTCTGACCAACCGGAACTAAGTGTTTTCCAAACATTTCTTCACCACCACAGTTCATCTTCCCACCCTCATGTTGTTCCAAAAAAATGAAAATTTAGGGTGAATGGACTTCCAACAGAGGGACAGAAACCTCTCAGGTTTCATTCAAGTCTTATGTATTTGGAAAAACATGAGGGTTAGTTTCTATTTATATAGATATATATATATAGAGTTATATAATATAAATATAATTTATATATATATATATATATATTTTATATATATATACACACACACTGTATATATATATATATATAAATTATATTTATATTATATAACTCTGATCTACCAATGATTATTATTGAAGACTGCCATTAAGACATTTGACATCT
Source organism: Rhodeus uyekii (assembly GCA_037043235.1). Taxonomy (NCBI): domain Eukaryota; kingdom Metazoa; phylum Chordata; class Actinopteri; order Cypriniformes; family Acheilognathidae; genus Rhodeus; species Rhodeus uyekii. The sequence goes on from JAWRVZ010000081.1 coordinate 2,979,284, forward strand.
GCATTTGTTCTCAGCATAAGCAAACACACTGTATGGATGCACATGATGCATTATTAATAATTCATAGGTTTTATTTGCATCAAAAGGTTTATTCAAAGCTTCCCCAAATGCTCCAGTTACAGAAAGTATCTGAATTTAATGAGTCAATCAACAAACATTGATTTATCCGACCAACACATCCTTTCCCTTTTCATTAACATCACCAAACCCAGAAAGCATGAAGAACATCAGCAGCGAACAGACGTGAGGAGGATGAGCGGCAGCTGAGGACCTTTAATAGACGCAGGACGATCTGGTTACGCTTCTGCTGTTGTAGGAAGAACTTTGACATAGAGGGTCTTCATGTTCAGAGTCTTCAGAGAGGACGCCGTCAGTTCTGAAAACACAGAACGCAAAACAATGAACATAAGTAGCAACTAGATGAGTAAAGTTTGTAAACAAACTTTGAAGTTGGCTTGAGAAAGTCTAGCCTGAAAGTTTACAGTAGTTGTAAAAGCTTCAAACTTGAAAATTTTCGAAAGTTTAAACTTTTTTTTAAAGATTTAGTATGAATTAGTATGTCGCTAGCAAGATTTAGAATGAACTAGCATGTCACCAGCAAGATTTAGTATGAATTAACATGTCGCCAGCAAGATTTAGTATGAATTAACATGTCGCCAGCAAGATTTAGTATGAATTAGTATGTCGCTAGCAAGAATTAACATGAATTAGTATGTCGCTAGCAAGAATTAACATGAATTAGCATGTCGCTAGCGATATTTAACAAGAATTAACATGTCGCTAGCAAGATTTAGAATGAACTAGCATGTCGCCAACAAGATTTAGTATGAATTAGCATGTCATTAGCAAGATTTAGTATGAAGTAGCATGTCACTAGCAAGATTTAGAATGAACTAGCATGTCGCCAACAAGATTTAGTATGAATTAGCATGTCACTAGCAAGATTTAGTATGAACTAGCATGTCACCAGCAAGATTTAGTATGAATTAACATGTTGCCAGCAAGATTTAGTATGAATTAGTATGTCGCTAGCAAGAATTAACATGAATTAGTATGTCGCTAGCAAGAATTAACATGAATTAGCATGTCGCTAGCGAGATTTAACAAGAATTAACATGTCGCCAGCAAGATTTAGTATGAATTAACATGTCGCCAACAAGATTTAGTATGAATTAGCATGTCATTAGCAAGATTTAGTATGAAGTAGCATGTCACTAGCAAGATTTAGTATGAATTAACATGTCGCCAGCAAGATTTAGTATGAATTAACATGTCGCTAGCAAGATTTAACATGAATTATTATGTCGCTAGCAAGAATTAACATGAATTAGCATGTCACTAGCGAGATTTAACAAGAATTAGCATGTCGCTAGCAAGATTTAACATGAATTAACATGTCGCTAGCAAGATTTAGTATGAATTAACATGTCGCTAGCAAGATTTAACATGAATTATTATGTCGCTAGCAAGAATTAACATGAATTAGCATGTCGCTAGCGAGATTTAACAAGAATTAGCATGTCGCTAGCAAGATTTAACATGAATTAACATGTCGCCAGCAAGATTTAGTATGAAAAAAGAAATCCCTCTACTATCTATATCAGGGTTTATACAGAACTTCTTAAGTTGAATTTACTACCTTTTTACTACCTTTTTACTACCTTCAAAATAGTTTTTAATACCAGCGTCACTGCGATTATCTTGACCGACATAACCATCCTCCAAAAAAGGAGGGATTTTTTTTTTTTAGGATTGGTTGAGCCTCTTGTCGAACATTACGATGAACAGCCCTGCTTGGTCTCCACCAGTTTGTCTTCTTAAAATATGGTGCAATACCAAATTTGATCATGTAAGCATTCTTATTCTTGCCTAAAGCGAAGGATTTCGCTATGTCGGAGTCCGGAAACATTTCTAAACAGCTCTCCAAAGCCATCGTTGGAATTGAAAGAGTGGTGTTTAGTTGCTAGATCTAAACACTACGGACTAGTCGACTAGTCGAAACGCCACTTGATTTGTGAGTCATTTAAACTAAAGTTTTGTAACTGATTAGACGACTAGACTAAAAGTAAGAAGACAGTCAAAAATACATTTAAATGCATCAATAATACATCTAAAATACTGAATCTATAAATCAAGTAAAATAATAATGAATTTTGCTGAAATAAGGTCAGTATTAGGGGAGCGCGGGGCACAAAGTAACGCGGGGTAAATGGTACCGCAGACTTTTTAGATAGTTGCAAAGGATTAAATATGATGTACTAATGGGCTTTTCACCACACTGTTTGCACACGTCTTCTGGCCATCTTTCGAGAAAGTTCAGCGAAGTTTGGAGGAGAACCACAGGAAAAAGTCTTTTGGCAGTATGTAAATATTTTTTGTTGTAGTAGTTGTTTTTCGATTTTCAAAGTGTGTGAAAGTATGTTAGTCCAATAATTACCATCTTCTTGGCTAAAAGATGGTACCATTTTGAAAGACGTGAAAAACACATAGTGACTGCTAGCCGGTCCTGAGGTAAACACGACACCGCAGTGTTAGTTGTAACATTGCATAGCCTATATCAATAATCACATATTTTGCATTGTATTAACCTATTAAAAAGTTTTAATGTTCAAAGCATAAACAAAATGTAAAAAAAAATATATATATATATATAATATTTCATTCATAAGTTATGCTTATGATCATCAAGACAACTTTTTGCAAGAATTAAAAATACATGAATGAACATCCATTGCATAACATGCATTACAAATAACCCTCTGTTTAACCTTGCTCAGTTGGGGAAACTTAACACTTAAAGTTCATCAATTGTATTGATTCACCTGCTCTTTTGGGGCTTCTGTTCAGCCAAACAAACTTTGTTTATATTGTTTTTCCTGTAAAGCTGCTTTGAAACAATCTACATTGTAAAAAGCGCTATATAAATAAAGGTGACTTGACTTGACTTGTTATAACTAGCCCTGCTCACGGGGTAAGAAGTAACATTTTACTCATTTTATGCTTTTGGCGATACTGCACAGAAACGATAGGTCCCACAAACATGAAAACAGTACTCATGTGTAGGAGAGACTTGCATGTTGTTTGTATAAAAATATGGTTTGTCTAATCCTATTACTTTGTTCATTATTTGGCCAAAACCAAAAAGTGTTACTTTGTGCCCCGCGCCGCTATTCGACATGCTTTCCTTGTGACGTCTCAAAACTGCTGTTTTATGTGTGTGTTTCCATGGCGACGCGTCATGCTTGTCAAGTGACGCACAGCAACCACAAAAAAGTATCGCATGCATTTAGTTTCTCTTATTTATTCAAAATATTAAACTTATTCGCTGATAGTTTGTGTCGCAGATCGGAGAATCTGATCTGTCGGATTTACAACACGTAAATTAAGTCACTTCTACCGAAATACATGACAGTAAGTGTCCGCTGAAGTGGGAGAAGAATAGAGTGACTTTACCGCCGCACATAAACACCACAACGCCTCAGCTGCAGTGTAGTCTGTTCACTCACCTCAGCTCGCAATGCACTGGGCGCGCGAACAAACACAACCTCGCGTGATATCGCTCAGGTCCTAGTTTCAACATCTAAATAAATCCTCGCGAATTTTAAAAGAAAGGCCTGCACTTAACACAAATTGAAAATATATCTAAAAAAATTTGGCTCGAAAATTTAATACCTCGTCAAAAGACGTTTACTACGTTTTACTACTTTTTAATGGCCTTAATTTTGGCTGATTTCATTTACTACCTTTTACTACCTTTTACAACCCCGCGGACACCCTGTATATATATATGCCTCTTGTCCCGCCTTCAGTGAGAGTGTATTTGGGATTTTTCCACAGTATGAACAGGTTGTTATTCTCTGGCCTTCAGACTAGACGGTGATGAAGTGATGCATCATGGGAGTCTAGCGGCTGTGAAACATCTCTGAGACGTCCATCAGGACAGAAGAGGTCTCTGGGATACGACCTACTTCCTCTTAACAAGCAAACAAATGCTAACTGATGTTCAGGTTTTGGCTTTAGACAAAGTGCGAGTGTGACGCATGCAGACAAAACGAGTTCTGGCTCGGAGCTGAGGAACGAAATGAAGAGAAATGGGCATTGTGTTTTTCATTCCCAGATGTTTGACAGGAACATTGATCTGCTGTGGAGGAGCAGGAGCAGGATCTCAGGAGTCAGAGCAGTCTAATGAACAGGTTTGTAGGACACTGGGGATATTGTTGGTAAAACTTCCTCACAATCCACAGTGACATTTAATTGTGAAACAACCGGTGTCGCACGTTAACGTCCGGTTTCTTATATGCTGAGCACTGCTTCACGATCACTGGAGGAGAACAGCCTGACCTTGAGATCGGACCTCATCTGCCTCTCAGCCCTGATCTGAAGGGAAACCACGTCCTGCGTTAGAGCCGCTGGAACACGGCAGTAATTGGTTTGGGATTATTTACTGCTCAAGTGAGAGCAGGAGTGAAGCTGTTCTCCTGTGGAATAAGTGTGAGTGAGCCAGTGAATGAACCCTCAACACACACACACACTAACACACACACACAGTCACCCTCACACTCTCTCTCACACACACACAAACACACTCAAGTGAATCTGTATGAGTGAGTCATTGAATCATTCACTCAAGAGACTCGTTCAAAAACACTGATTCATCCAGTTATGAAACGAGTGAATCTGTATGAGTGAGTCACTGAATCATTCACTCAAGAGACTCGTTCAAAAACACTGATTCATCCAGTTATGAAACGAGTGAATCTGTATGAGTGAGTCACTGAATCATTCACTCAAGAGACTCGTTCAAAAACACTGATTCATCCAGTTATGAAACGAGTGAATCTGTATGAGTGAGTCACTGAATCATTCACTCAAACTGATGGATGAAATCAAGCCCTTTTTCTGAGTCATATTTTAGCACTAAGCCATGATCCACAAGGTCAGTTTCACAAGAATTGATATTAATTTCACTTCTTAAAGGACTGGTTGAATGTCAGTGTGTTTCTGGGAAATGTGTGCAGATCGAGTGAACAGCTGTTCTCATCCTCACCTTCTGTCAGCTCTTCGTTCACGTACAGCGTCAGTCTCCTTCCTCTCAGGCCGAAGACTTTCGCAGTTTCACGCAGCAGATCAGGGTAAAGCAAGCCGTTTTTACCCGCGGGGTTCATTAGAAGCAGCGTAGCCACATCTCCCGTCTGACACTCTAATGGACAAAACACACGCATTGTCATACCAGAACAACACACACACACAGTCACACCAGAGTAACACACACACACACACACACACAGTCACACCAGAGTAACACACACACACAGTCACACCAGAGTAACACACACACACAGTGACAGCAGAGTAACACACACACACACACACACACACAGTCACACCAGAGTAACACACACACACAGTGACAGCAGAATAACACACACACAGTCACACCAGAATAACACACACACAGTCACACCAAAATAACACACACACACACGAACAGTGACACCAGAATAACACACACACAGTCACACCAAAATAACACACACACACACGAACAGTGACAGCAGAATAACACACACACACATATATATTTTAATAAACAAACATGTATTTTTATTTGAGCCGGAGCTCAAAGTGCAAGACTTTAAAAAGCACAAATACACATTGCACTCTGTTTTGGTGAGGATATATGTATATATGCGTGTGTGTGTGTGTGTGTGTGTGTGTGTGTGTGTGTGCGTGCGCGTGCGCGTGTGAGAGAGTGACGCTCACCAGCCGGACTGCTGTTCACGAGCTGCAGGTTGACGTACGGACACAGCAGAGAGTCTGAGCTGCTCACATCAGCAGGACTCGAACCCGAGGTCACCACCAGCGTCTTCCCGCTCAGAGACATCAGATCAGCGTCGGCGCGCAGCGCTGGAAGAGACAGACACGGGTCTGAGTGTTTACTCAGAGGATGAAGACACAGAACATCTGCTAAACAGGGCAGTCAAAACAACCAGAACCTCAAATCAGTCAAAAGATGGTATCATGTGTGAGCGAGGGAAACCTTGAGATGAAGCGAACACGCAACACACACACACACACACACACACAACTAAACACTGAAGAATCAATGACCTGATTGAAAACACACTCATGCTTCCCACCAAACAGAGACAGATGGACAAATGAATAAACCCTGCGCAAACAAGAGTTCAGCTGACCTCACTGAAACCACACCATTATTCCTAATTAATGACAGAATTCATCAGATGAATATGAGGGCAGTAATTAAAAAAAGCAGCAGAAAAACAGGTGATTAACTTTCACATTCATGCATTTGTCAGACGCTTTTATCATCGCATTCAAGAAACTCACTGACATTATAATCAGTTCTTGCTTTCCCTGGGAATCAAACCCATGACCTTGATGTTGCAAGCGCCATCCTCTAGAGATTGAGCTGTTGGCAATATAACACTAAATATAGAACAAGAAACTGAACGTAAACTGTGGCTGACAGTCATTAACCTGATCGACGGGCCCTGCTGTAACACGATTGGCTAGGGGCGTCACATGATCATGCGTCCTCCAATGGGAAGAGACACGGAGCCTCTCATCTCCCTAGAGTTCAGATCCGACCCTAATCAAGCCCACCTGAACCAGCTCATCCAGTGTTGCCAGATTGGGCGGGTTCCCGGATTGGGCTCCTTTTGGTCACGTCCGACCGGGAAAAATGCATTGGACTGGTTGATAAAATTTGGGCTGGTTGATGCATAAAAACTGGGCGGGTTTTATGCTGTAGTTGGGCTGGAAATCTTCAGTCCAATCTGGCAACACTGAGCTCATCCCGCTCTGCAGGATTAGCCGAGTTCGAGACTAAAGATATTTACTCTCCAAGAACTCAGTTATTATTTCAATCATTTAAAAGACATCGGTATGTTCAAGATTATTAGAAACATGACGGGTATTTCTGTGACGGTATTGCTGCTGGATGACGAAAGGACACTGAAAACTCTCTTTAATGAACAAAAACACTTTAAATATGAGGGAGATTAAAGGGCTTTCGTAAGTTGTTTCAGTTTCTTTAAATATAAAGTATTTTCTTCTGTGAAACTTTAACTGAATCACAATCACTAACGGTTTCTCTCAATGCAAAATATGCTGTCGTAATAATATAAAATATTATTTAATAGACAATAATGTTTTAATTAGCAATAATAGACTATAAAAAGTTTGTACAATATGAAGTAAATAAGAAAATAAAAATTAACCTCCGCAAAACGGATTATATCTAAGGTTTAACCAGATGAAGCCGTTCGGATACACGAGCGGCGAACGTCTCAACAAACGTTAAAATATCACAGTTTATATTAAAATCACATGTTTGATGTGGAAATACTCAAACAGCTAATTCGTCGAATCTAAACGAATCTCACGTGGCTAGACGAGTCTCTCAGCCAATCAGAGTTGAGAACCAGAACTAACCTTTGTAAAAAAAATAAAAAAAATAAAAAAATAAAACTACTTTTTTGTGTAAACAGTTAAAATAAAAATCACTTTACTTTATAAATATATCAATATAATGGCAACTCATATCAGTGTCACTAATATAATCCCTTCATAAGCAGATGGTGTTGCCTGTCCATCCGTCCAGAGCTGGGAGACGTCTGGATGATCTCACCTGTCTTCCCATTGAATATGGACACGGGTGCACCGTTGAGCCCAAACACACTGCAGCACACCACCTTCAGACGCTCCACATCCAGCAGGTTATCTCCCTTGGGATTCTCCAGCAAAACCACACCGTCTGAGAGAGAGAGAGAGAGAGAGAGAGAGAGAGAGAGAGAGAGAGAGAGAGAGTAAGAGCACAGCACCGCTGGAACGGGTTCAGAGAGTCATTAAACACCTGCACGTTGTTAAGGGCCAGTCACACAGCCGATCACGCACGGATCACTCACAAATCACACACAGATTGGGTTTGTACGTGCTTGTGCTTCGAGAAATTGACCAAAGTATTCCACGAACATTCGACACACGCCCAACGCATGAATCACTGACGGAGCGCGTCCAAACATGCATGCTTCGCGAACGTTCCACGTACAAGCACCTTCAGAATCCACATTGTCAGTGGAATGAACGTGATACGTGCGCGGTTCATGCGTGATATGAAGGGGGGCGTCAGTGGACGGATGTGGACGTGCGCGGTTTCGAACCAGTTCCGACGCATAAGCACTGACGGCCGACGCGTGTCCCGCGCATAATCACGCATACTCCACGCATAAACTACGCACATTTTTGAACCGTTCAAAACTCAAAATCACGCACAAACCGCCTTCGAGGCACATCCACTTACAATCACTGACGGTCCACGTTCGTTCCACCGAATTCGTGTGTGATTCATGCGTTTTCGCTGTGTGACTGGCCCTTTAACCTGATTGTGCTGCATAAGCTGACTCATTATATTCACGTAACTCATTAACTCAACAGCTTCAACATAAACCGATGGACTGCTAGATTTCTGCGTACTGCAGCTTATGAAGACGCACACGTGTTATAAGTGACAGGAAAGAGTCGAGAGGAAACATCATCACAAACTCTGACTCTTATCAAACTCAAGAAATTATAAATATGTGGTTCAGTCCAAATACTAAACATGGCAAATGCAACTGATGCGCCGGAAATAACGGCTGAGGTTTGCATGTCAGCGACTGTGATGTAAACACACACTCGTACCCTGCTGTCGGTCCTTCAGCGCGACTCTGATGTTGACGTAAGCACAGGCTGCACTGGTCAGCGGCGCTCTGCTCACTCCGGCTCCTTTCACGATAGTCAAGTCCAAATCCGAGCCTTTCAACTAGCAAAAAACAAACACAAACTCACACAACAACCCTGATCCACACCTGTTACACAACACAAGCTGCGCCTGCATTCAGATCTGCGTCCTGGATTTGTTTTCTGAATAAATGGGGGGGGGGAAACGCGTGAACATAAACGCATTACATCACATGCTGACACGCAGCTTTCCTGTCGAGGGTGGCGCTCGCAACACCAAGGTCATGGGTTCGATTCCCAGGGAAAGCAAGAACTGATTAGAATGTCAATGTGTTTCTTGAATGCGATGATAAAAGCATGAATGTAAATGTTTTTTTTTTTCTACAACGTCCATTATTCTTGTGATATTTGTGTTTATCAGGACGGGATTATTTTGTTCTTCATCTCACTGGATGGAAACTGTGACACAGTTAAACCTGTTCATTAAATTGGCAACTTTGGATGGAAACGCAAAATTAATGGCTTAGCATGATGTAAAACGAAGTTTAAAAATGCAGCGATAAGAGAATTCAGAATATGATTATAACATATAATAACAGCAACAATAGTGTTTCTGTGCTTTGTGCTTGAACCCCTAAAAATAAGAAATATAAACACGAAACGGATGCACTTCACATTAAACGTGTCTCAGTCGTGTCTGTTCACTTCTTGTTTCCTTCCTTGCTCTTCCCATGTTCTTTCCTACACCTGTCGTGTCAATCGCTCCCTCATTAGTCTCGTCACCTGTTCCCCATCACCCCACACATATAAACCCTCATGCTTTCCTGTGTCTTTGTCGATTGTTCACCCGTGTGTGCATGTCATCTTCCTGTTCCGTTTCCCCAGCGTTTTGCATAAGTGTGGCGTTTTGTTTATATTTAAATTTAGTTTTTCCCTTTAGAATAAAAAGGGAAAAACTAAAGTTAATCATTATTTCCTTCCGCAGTTCACCATAGCTTTATTTTGGGGAATATTTGGGGAAAGAATCTGGGAAAACAATGAAAATAAGCACCTGGACTCGTGATGATGGCTTGAGTTTACGCACCATTAATAGTTCATTATGTCCTTGTATGCATTTCAATTAATGGTGAAGCGTTTAACTTCCCTGTCAGACACAAACCCATTTGAGTTGGTCTGCATCCTCTCATGCATCATGCATTAATCATATTTGATCTGTAAAGTTCTATAGGCACACAATCCTCAAGTTCAGTAATGATTTGTGTGTGTTCTGACCCGATGGTGCTGCACAAGCACCCATGCATTATATAACACGCTCATGACTTATTCAAGCGCAGCTCTGGGTTATACGAGAGTTCAGCCAAAAACCAACATTTCCTCATTTACTCTATGACTATTTCTTCAGCTAAACATAACCGATATTTTGAAACTCTAGTGCATTTGTATATTGCTTTTCACAAAACACTTTCAAAGCAGCTTCACAGAAAATAATGTTTAAATATCTTAATATCTTCATGCATTGTCACATTTAGCTGTATTTTTTAGGCTATAACATTCAAAAATATATGTAAAATACCGGTGTGAACAAAATGCTCACAAACATTATAACATGCAAGATCCACAACAGAAGCTTTGAATTTAATGCTGGCCTATTCAGAACAAACTATAAAATAAACTAATAATAGTGGCATTCGTTACAAACCTCTATTTTCGTTACAAACCTATTTTGAAGCCCAAAATATTGGACTTCTTTCTCATTCGCCACAAATCCAAATGTGTTCATATGTGCGTTTTTGGATGCTAAACTATATTTTTAATACATAAACAATGACATGTTGTGATTTTGTTCCTTAACAACAGCATTCCTGCATTTATCAGACGCTTTTATCATTGCATTCAAGAAACACATTGACATTCTAATCAGTTCTTGCTTTCCCTGGGAATCGAACCCATGACCTTGATGTTGCAAGCGCTGCTCTCTACTGTTTGACACACAGGAAAGCAGCAGACAGCATTAAATTCCCTGTCATTTATGGTCAGACAGACGAGAGCGAGACCATTGGAAACTGTAAAACGTCTGTTTTTGAGCGAATTCAAAACAAAACATTTTTCATTAAAAAAAAAATGACGAAAGTTTCCGATCAGTTTCTGCCGTCTCAGTCTCTCTGTCACAAAAATCACCCGAAACTTGAGCTGAAAAATAAGACTAGAAAACCTTTTGTTGTGAAATGCATTAATAGGCTGTATTTGGAATAGAAATGTGAGATTATTCAAAGAAACGCGCATATAGAGCTGTGCGTCTAATAACGTCTGAAAAGGCTTTTTTTGTCCATTCAATGAACATCCGAGTCGTTTCAAACCTCATCGGATTTAATAACATGGACAGAAACACTAAGTCCATTTCAGAACTTCTCTGCGTGTGTTTAAAGGTTTAAGCATTAATCTGTTTATTTTCTCCAGTGTTATTTTGAATGGCAACCTGAAAAACGTAGCTATGTTTAACGCAAATATTACTCTATTGTAATTATGTGTGCCATTTATTTTATTACTGACTGTGTTCTTCTCTATGTTCTTGTAACGCAACAATTTAAATAAAGCCTTCTTGTGGAAAGTGTGTGTGCGCGATTACAACAAAATTACCTAACGTTTGGGTAATTTTTGGGTAATCACAGCGTTGAGAGCAGTTCGGAATATATAATATTTTTCAAGGTATCGCATCGAAGTGCGAAACTTGTGACAACACTAGTTATAAAATATATCTGCAAGCAGCCATTGAGGGGCCAAGCGGAAGAAGGGCATTAAAAGTCAAACCAGCATGGCTGGCAGCATCAGACCAACGGCAGTAAAAAACTAATGACATTTAATGGCTGAAAAATCATCAATACGGTCTTTAGTAATTCGATTTAACGATTTATCACTTTCGACCAACAGGCGGCGCTGTAACCAAACTGATGTGCTAAATGAAGTGTTGCGGTCAGGAGACAATGACACATGCAAAGTTTGGTGTCAATTGGGCAGAGCATTGCTGACAGAGAGCATTAAAGTCCTTTTGGCATCATTACCTCAAATCTTGTTGCTGTTGTTGTTTTAATAGAGACTTTTCTGCTTTTAAGTGTTGATGGTTTAGCCGTTCTCCCTCTCTCAAAACCATCTGTGATACGAGCGTCCTGACATATGAGTATTCTGAGATACGAGCAAAAACTTTGATTTGAGATATGAGTAAATATTTGAGATACAAGTAAATATTATACGAGCAGCTTACAGATGCCGACACTAGCAGCACTCGGAGCAGCTCAAGCGCCTCATTTATGGGGTAATTGCATATGATCTCCACTAGAGGCAGCTTGGTTTTACAGTGGGGGTTACCGGGGCAACGAGTGATTCAGGAGTATTAAGCTGGGAGCAGCACGAGTTATGAGTGTTCAATAATAATAAATATGAGCTTCTGAGTCTATCCAATAAACAACACAGGAAGAAACACTACACTTCCATATTGTGTTTGCGTTATCTACGTAATTTACATAATCCCTCTTCCTCCTCCGTCATTAGCTGCTACTGTATCGTCTGTCTCGAAGGCAAGAACTCATAATTAAAACCACATTTATTTTATATCACAGGAATCCTTATAGACTATAATTTTGTGTGTGTGTGTGTGTGTCTCTAGCAATTAAAAACATGTTTTTTTCATTGTTATTAGCACTAATAAGGGAGTTTTTTAGAGGGCCGGAATTTATCAATATTTTTACGTTATTTCTTATGGGAAAAAATTATTTGAGATACGGGCAACTCGAGTTACGAGTTCATCCTGGAACGGATTATGCTCGTATCTCAAGGTATTACTGTGTATATATATATATATATATATATCAGAGCATTAGCAGAAACCGCATGACGTGTGATGAGCATCACCTGTGTTTTCTCCTGGACGATCACGCTGGCGTTCTGAGCCACTGGATACGGCTTGAGAGGAGCTTTAGTAGTCGCCAGGATGAAGTCCGTGTGCGCTTGGATGACCCGGTCCAGGTATTCCCCGGCCGGCTGACAGCTGTAGTACACGGTGATCTCATCCGATGGGACCAGATGACCCTGAGAACGCATGTAAGGACATTAAAACCTCATACCAGTCACTCAAATGACTCTCAATATCAACATGATTCAGTTTGACCAGCTGAAGTGGGATCTTTCACTGATGGTTTATTACGCTTCAGAGTCTCAGTGGTGAAGAACAGCTCATTTGATATGCCTTCATGTTAAAGACACGTACTGGGAAATGGAAGCAAGTGCTAATCGTTTTCCCAAAGCAGACGCTACAAGAAAACAAACGGGCTTGTTGTGGAAAATAAGGGCTTGGGCATTCGGTACCATTGAGCAACGAGAGAAAAAACAACTGCTTTTCCATGAACCCTCCCTGGTTACCAGCTCTCATCTCAACAAACACTGAAAAATTAATTCCCTCCCATGGAAAATTCCCTTCGATTTTTTCAATAAGAGAGGAATTCGGTCCTGGCGGGCGTCCATGTGCCCTTCCCCCTCACACACGGACCTCGCACTGCTCGCGGAGCGGAAAAAAACGTTTGTTTATTAAGAAAAAAGGAGGAGGAGGGGGTGAAGAAAGGAAATCTGTCTTACTTTACTGATTACCACACAACTTCAAAGCACTGTTTGTCTTTAAGCTTTATTAAGACCCAACAATTGCTCAACGCATGCAGAACTCTGTGGTGGAAAGATTGCTCAAATAGCATCTCTCATGAGTCTGGGAAAAACAAGTGAGCTTGACCCCGAGAGAGAGAGAGAGAGAGAGAGAGAGAGAGAGAGAGAGAGAGAGCGAGAGAGAGAGAGAGAGAGAGAGAGAGAGAGAGAGAGAGAGAGAGAGAGAGAGAGAGAGAGAGAGAGGAGACGTCAGAGGTGTGGAAGCAGAAACAAGACTTCAACCTTCACCAAAACATCCACTGACTGAACGCTCCTCTGGAGGAAACCAGCGAGAGCTACTGGTTTCAAATCAATCCCAAACATGTTGATATATGTGGCCTCAAAAAGCAGTGCAACTGTGTCTCAGGCCATTTACAGCTGATATTCAGATGCATTTTGGTCGATAGAATCACAAATGGACGACGGTAAATAAGGAGTGAATGTCCATTTTCCAGCACATTCAGAGGAAGTCGAGAACAGAACCGGCTCAGTGCTTTCTTTGTGCAAACAGCCACTAAAAGAGCATCTCCTCTCTGCCTACTGACCGAAAGAGGGAACATTATGGGATGCACATTACTGGCCACACAGGATTTAAACTTCATCGGCTGGAGACCAGAGTTTGCGTCCACCAATCACCATTTCTCTCTCCGCTCCTGATTCCTGACAGTCGCTCACAGCGTTCAGCGGGATCTGGTTTCTGTCAGCAGAAATTAAAGTGTTTTGTGAACAAAAGAGACTCCCTCGTCTCCCTCGTGCTCGGATCTGATCAGTGTGAACTGGCTCTGAATGCAGGAAGCGGAAGTCATTCATAGTCGTGTGAACTTGTTTAACGGAGACAACAGGAAGTCTCATTTCTGTATTCCTGTTTGCTCTGGAAAAAAAAACATCATAGTGTTTCCACAACTTTCCAAAATAGGGAAAAAAAACATTGAGGTATTGATTACATTGGTCAGAAAAGAGAAAGATGTCTAATTCACCAGATTATTACCCATAATCCCCAGTATCAGAAGGGTTAGGGTTGCGTTTGGGAAGCAGCTTCGACGAGGGGTAATAATTCGTCAGTCAAACACTCTAAAACATTACTAGATTTGCAATGTTGATAACTGTGAAAATGCATTAATTAAAGTGTCATAAGCAAGTCAGTTAATTACCCAGAGGTAATTAGAGGCTAATCCAGCGGAGCCACACTTTTTCGGCTTGTGAGCTGCTTATAAAATAACCAAGCCACAATGATCTACCAACTATAAAAATACAAAACATATATTTATCTATGAATATATTGATAATTCTTTACATGCACAATATATGTTGAATAATAACATGAATAATATATATGGTGTAGCAGAACTACATAAAGCAAAATTGCACAATAATAACAATACATTTTATTTATAATGCGCTTTTTTTAAACCCAATGCAAAAAAACTAAAAATACAACCCTAAAAAACAATAAATATTAAAAAGAAAATAAGACATGAACACTATTTTATCACACAGTCAGTGTGTTAGTTTTTCTAAGCCATCTGAAACGCCGCTCCACGTTTCCCTTCTTCGGTGCAGCGATGACAGACGGCAGATCGACGCAAACGCTCTTCCATCGTGAATAAAGTGCTGGAAGTGCTGAGTTCCTGACTTCTCTCTTTCTCCAGCTCCTCCACTCATTTTATACCCTTTCTTCAGTTTAAAAGACATAAATTGGAGGTTTTTTCACTCGCTTGCTAGAGTTTAGCAGCAGTTGGTGCCGTGACCCGTGTGTCAGGAAAGGTCAGAGGTCAGACTGGCTGCCCTGTATGTCAATCAAGCGACATTTCATAGTGAGGATGGATGATGAGCTGACGACTACTTCCATGCGATCGACACACACTAGCTTTGAGATCCACGTATCCCTGATCTAATCTGTGCCTCCAGTTTTAGAATGAACTGAAAATATTTCAAAACTCCTCATAATAACGCTGTTTTGCGCCATTGCAAAGCATCTGCCCAACGAACTACAATCCAAAGCGTGATTTTAAAAAAAACGTCACCTTCTTGCGCAGCTTCTGGATGCGGTTGATGACCTCGCGAGCCACACCTTCATCCAGCATGGACTGATCCGGCGTGACGTCCAGCAGCACCAGCACCTGTGAACACAAACACACACCTGCGCGGTGAGGCTTCAGGACCGGAGTGTGTGTACGTGAGAGACGGGCGGGTTCGGATCGGGCACCTGAGCGTCTGAATGGGCCTCGTACTGCGACGGGGTTCCTGAGGTCTGATCGAAGCTGTACATCAGACGCAGGTCTTCCTCTCGTAGCTCATGCCCGTCCACACACACACATCCTGCACAACAACACACTCAACACACTCAACACGCTTCTCATCATCACAGAGAACTGACACATTTTGATAAAACAATAGAATGATTAAATAATATCCTTATTAAGAATTAAATTCCATAATTCCAGAAAACCGAATTGTTCTTCATGGTTTACTCTTTTCTTTACCATTTAATGTGCATAAATGTTCTAGTTTGTTATTACAGTATATGTATGTGTGTGTGTGCGCATGTGTGTGTGTGTATATATATATATATATGTGTGTGTGTGTGAATGTGTACTATATATATATATATATATATATATATATATATATATGACATATGCGTGTGTGTGCGCATGTACATTTTATATATGTGTGTATGTGTGTGTGTGTTTACATATACATATATATATATTATATATTTGTGTGTGTGTGTGTATACGTGTATGTATATATGTATATACACACACACACACGTAGAGAAATTACTTTTTTTTACATCAAATTTTATATCCAAGCCCACTAGGGGTTCAATAAATAGCTATTTTATTTATTTATTTTAAAAAGGGGGACCTTCTGTATGAGTTTTGAATCCTGTTTCTTTTGTTAGCGTAATGAGAATCAGTGGAGAAATCAGCGCAAGTTTCCCAGTCTTATCCCGCGTTCTGCTCATCATCCCAGTTTCCCAGTCTTATCCCGCGTTCCGGCAGCGTCACAAATAAAGGCCATGAAAACGCTTCAGAAAGAAATCAGATCATCAGAGATTAGCTCTTCTCTTCCTCTCCGACGGGAACGAGCTCCTGATTCTCCAGAGAACAGAGATTATTCTGCGGCTCAAGCTCATATGATTTACGTACATTTATCATTTTCAATATATATAACCTTTTTGATGCATTAACAATTCCTTTTGGAACACTGCAAGCAAACTTTCATCTTATTTAGAGAGGAAATCTGTAATATTTTCTCCCAAAATCTTTTTTCCCCCATTTTTATACAGTAATACCTCGAGATACGAGCGTCTCTACATACGAGTATTCCAAGATACGAGCAAGCCTTCGGGCAGATTTTTGCCTCTAGATACGAGTAAATATTCAAGATACGAGCACGTGTACTGATGCTGACGCCAACGCACTTTCACTTCAGGTGCTCGTTGACTTCTGTACCCGTCACCCACGAGTAGCTAATTTTCTCTCTATTTTGTGTATTATTCTTCATAATAGCGATGAGTTATAAGACAATGATTGGTAAGGATGGTAGTGAGAAGAAGAAACACATGATGACCATGGAAATGAAGCATGAAATTGTGGATAAATATGAGCGCGGTGCCCGCAGTACATTCACAATATGTACCATCCTAAAGCAGAAGGATGTTATCAAGGTCGTGACGATTATGTCGAAGTTATGTTCGCATATAAATGATGAGATGGAGAGGCTTCTGTTGTTGTGGATAAAGGAGAAGCAGATGTCGATAGCTTGATGGTTATTTCATTAAAAGGTCTGCGGCAAGTGAAAGTGAGGGTAGTCAGGCAAAAAAAGGTAAGAAAAATGATCAAAAGTAAACATCGAAAAAAATCTAAACAATAATATAAAATAGACAATTAAAAATAAAACAAAAGCTAAGTTTTTACTGAACGAAAAAGTATGAAAAGCCCCAACCCCCTTCCTCCCTCCTCTGCACCTGCCTACTGCCTGTAAAAACTTATTAAAACCACATTTGATTTGATATCACACGAATCCTTATACTGTATACATGTACTATAATTGTGTGCGTGTGTCTGTACCAATAAAAAACATATTTTTGTCCATTGCTATGGATCTGGAACGGATTAATTTGTTTTCTATTATTTCTTATGGGAAACCATGATTCTAGATAAGAGCAATTCGAGTAACGAGTGCCGCCCTAGAAAGGATTATGCTCGTATGTAGAGGTATTTCTGTAGTTATATTAAATTGTCTATAAAAATGTCTAATTAATCAATACCATGAAACTTAAACAACTGAACAAAATGTATTAAAAGTTCATATATATTTAAAATGTTTTCAGTAAAATTTTAATGGACTAATTACATTTTTATTGCGTGTATGTGTGTGTGTATGATGTGTGTGTGAGTGTGTGTGTGCGCGTGTGTGTGTGAATGCGGTACATGCCTGTCCTCTGGAAGGCCTCCAGCTCTTCACTCTTCAGCTCTTTGATGGATGCAGTAACAGATTTAAATGCGCCTTTCAGCCGTTTTCCCAGAACCATGTGATCCGGCTCGGCTCGCAGACGAACGCCGTATTTGTCCTTGTCGGTGGAAAGCGTGAGCTGGCGAACGTTCAGCTCCTGGAGAAAAACACAACATCATGCCGCATTGAGATTGACAAGATGTAAAACATTTTACTGCTAGTAAAAGTACATTTAATCATTGCTTAGATAGCGTCGCTGTCGGGTTGAAACCTTGGGTTTATATGCAATCAGAAGTTTGCATGTGTCAATATATTATTAACACTTCCCCAAAATCAGGCTTAAATGGAGTTAGAAGGTCTTTGACAGACATGTGTGTCACATTACATCAACTTACAGTTTATAAAGTATGCTTTAGCATGTGAGTTGGTACTGTAATTTGGTCAAAATCTCATGTTATAAAAGATGAAGTTCTTCACACAGGTTAATTTAGGGTTATGTAAGACCGTATTGACTGACACAACAAGGTTGTGACACACACACACACCCACCCACACAAAGAGTGTTTCTTGAGTAAAGAAAACGACTTATTCAAAGATCATGCTCCTTACGTTCCATTGCATTGCAAACAAGCAACGATGTTCCAGAATATGTGCGGCCCTTCATTCACGATAGAGATGGGAGGAGTTATGAGGTTTCACTGACAGTTTGAGGAGCCAATGAAGTTACAAGGGTCAATCACAAACTCTTTTTAATAGTTTTCATTGGTTAACGGCAGATGAAGACTGGGCGATTTTGGCAATCCTATAAGATCATTAGAAATCACACTCGACAACGATCTAATAAACTAGGGTATGACATGTTTGATGTTTGAACGATGATGACTACTGAATCGTAGGCTATAATGCAAGTAAGCATAAACGAATAGTGCATCAGCATGAGCTAGCGCTAATCAAATAGAGCAAGGTCAATCGCATGTGATTTTTAAGTGTGTTGGAAAAAAAGAGGAGGAATCGAAAGAGGAGAAATGAGCCCAACATGGCCAATTTTGAGTTTGAGGCAAGTATTTTTAAGTTTTAGTGTCACACCATTTCTTGTTGGATTTTGTTGGCTAGTCATGTAGATCGTAGCATCAAACACACTGTGAGGCGATCATGCTAAACGTCACTTTGACTTTGGTCGCAAGTCTTTGAACCTCTCTCATTGCAATGACCACAGAAATCGGCAGGATTGTTCCTCTTTTGTCTAGGACAGCCCAAAATCATACAATGTGTACAGGACAAAAAGAAGAACTATTGTGCGTTTCTCCATCTCTGTCTCTCTTTACTGTGAGATGTTACTGTTTGATCAGGAAAAGCTGCAGTTCTTCTTCTCTATCAGTGTCAGTGTTTTGGAACAAACACTCATAATATTCCTCCTTATCATAATTCATGCGCAGAATAAAGGGGCGGGGCTTGAGTGAATTAGTCGAGTGTAGAAACTGCCGGTTATGAGAAGGGGCGGGGCTTTTCCCAAACACAACACACCGATCCAGCTGACCAATCAGAGCACATTGTGCTTTCAGAAGGAGGGGCTTCATAGAGACAGGAACCAGGATGCTTCCAGAAATCATAGATCCTTTAAACTAGCCATAATTAAACTTATTTAAAAAATTATTTAAAAAACACAACTTGATCCTACAGAATTAGTTAATTACAGGCCGATATCAAATCTACCTTTTTTGTCAGAAATTCTAGAAAAGGCAATATCTTCACAACTATGTTCCTTTCTAGAAAGAAACAGCATCTACGAGGATTTCGAGTCAGGATTTAGACCATATCATAGTACTGAGATTGCTCTCATTAGAGTTACAAATGATTTGCTCTTATCATCCTTATCATGATCGTGGTTGTATCTCTCTGTTAGTGTTACTGGACCTTAGTTCTGCATTTGATACAATCGACCACAAAATCCTTCTAAATAGACTTGAAAATTATGTTGGCATTAGTGGAGTTGCATTAGCCTGGTTCAAATCATACTTATCTGACCGTTATCAGTTTGTAGCAGTAAATGAGATTCATGGGTTCAGTATGGAGTTCCTCAAGGTTCAGTACTAGGACCATTGTTTTTCACCCTGTACATGCTTCCTTTGGGTGCAGTTATTAGGAAGCATGGCATTAGCTTTCACTGTTACGCTGATGATACTCAGCTCTATATTTCTTCTCATCCTCATGAAACGTACCAATTCACTAAATTAACAGAATGCATAACTGATATAAAAATTGGATGACTAATAACTTTCTACTGCTTAATTCTGAAAAAAACAGAGATTCTAATTATTAAACCAAAAAGTTCTGCACGTAATAATCTAGACTACTGCCTAACACTCGATGGCTGCTCTGTCAAGTCTTCGTCGTCAGTTAGAAACCTGGGTGTGCTCTTTGATACCAATCTTTCATTTGAAAGCCACGTTTCTAGCATCTGTAAAACGGCATTCTTCCATCTTAAAAATATATCTAAATTGAGACATATGCTCTCAAAGACAAATGCGGAAAAGTTAGTTCATGCGTTCATGAGTTCATTATTGTACTGCTTTACTAGGTGGTTGCCCTGCACGCTTAATAAATAAATTCCAGCTGGTCCAAAATGCAGCAGCTCGAGTTCTTACTAGAACCAGGAAATTTGAGCATATTAGCCCAGTTGTGTCAAACCTGCACTGGCTTCCTAATTACTTACAAAGCATTAAATGGTTTAGCTCCACAGTACTTGAGCGATCTCTTAACACATTATAGTCCTTCACATCTATTGCGATCCCAAAATACTGGCCAGCTTAAAATACCTAGAATATCAAAGTCAACTGCTGGCGGTCGATCCTTTTCCTATTTAGCTCCTAAACTCTGGAACAGTCTTCCTATTACAGTTCGGGAAGCAGACACACTCTGTCAGTTTAAATGTAGACTAAAAACACATCTCTTTAACCTGGCATACACATAACACATTATACATACATTTTTAATCCAAATCATGTAAAATGATTGTTAGGCTGCATAATTTAGATAAGCCGGAACCGGGAACATTCCCATAACACCTGATGTACTCGATACATCAGAAGAATGGCATCTACGCTGATATTGGTCTCTGTTTATTCCGAGGTTACCGTGGTCAGCTGGATCCAGATCAGATGAAGGACCTGGACACGAGCACAGCACTGCCCTGGGCTGTCTGCGGAGACCGTGACTCTACTGGACCCTCCCCTGTGACGATCATGAACCCATCTCTAACCGGACCAAATTGGACTTCATATTGGACTTGAATTGTTATCAATATAATAATCATGTACTGTTTGGCTGTTGGCCAGAGGAGAACTGGTCCCCCGACTGAGCCTGGTTTCTCCCAAGGTTTTTTTCTCCATTCTGTTCTTCATTCGTTACGTCACCTGCCGGAGTTTTGGTTCCTTGCCGCTGTCGCCTATGGCTTGCTCAGTTGGGGAAACTTAACACTTAAAATTCATCAATTGTATTGATTCGCCTGCTCTTTTAAAGCTGCTGTTCAGCCAAACAAACTTTGTTTATATTGTTTTTCCTGTGACCACTGTAAGGCTGCTTTGAAACAATCTACATTGTAAAAAGCGCTATATAAATAAAGGTGACTTGACTTGACTTACAAGAACCAGGAAGTATGAGCATATTAGCCCAGTTCTGTCAAACCTGCACTGGCTTCCTATTAAACACCGAATACATTTTAAAATCTTGCTAATTACTTACAAAGCATTAAATGGTTTAGCTCCCCAGTATATATATAACACATTATAGTCCTTCACGTCTATTGCGATCCCAAAATACTGACCAGCTTATAATACCTAGAATATCAAAGTCAACTGCTGACGGTCAATCCTTTTCCTATTTAGCTCCTAAACTCTGGAACAGTCTTCCTATTACAGTTCGGGAAGCAGACACACTCTGTCAGTTTAAATCTAGACTAAAAACACATCTCTTCAACCTGGCATACACATAACATATTATACATAAATTTTTAATCCAAATCATGTAAAATGATTGTTAGGCTGCATAATTTAGGTCAGCCGGAACCGGGAACATTCCCATAACATCTGATGTACTCGATACATCAGAAGAAGAATGGCATCTACACTGATATTATTCTCTTTTTATTCCGAGGTTACCGTGGTCAGCTGGATCCAGATCAGATGAAGGACCTGCACCTACACACGAGCACAGCACTGCCCTGAAGTGACTCTACTGGACCCTCCCCTGTGAAGATCATGAACCCATCTCCAATCGGACCAAATTAGACTTAATATTAGACTTGAATTATAAATATAATATTCAAACTATCAATCAATCAAATCAATCAATAATCAAAACTTAACACTTAATATTCATCAATTGTATTAATTCGCCTGCTCTTTTAAGGCTGCCGTTCAGCCAAACAAACTTTGTTTATAATGTTTTCATGTGACCACTGTAAAGCTGCTTTGAAACAATCTGTATTGTAAAAAGCGCTATATAAGTAAAGGTGACTTGACTTGACTAAACGGAGCGTTTCTGACAGACTGGGAAGAGACGAGCAACAATGAGAATATGGGGAAAATAATGAAAAATATGATTTATGAAACAAGGAGATCCAAGGCTTCTGCCTGACAGCGATGATATAAAGCACCTGTGAGAGAGACACGAGTGAGGGTGTGTGTTTTTGGTGTTTTGCAGTGGGAGATGCTTCATTAAATCAAGCGACTGCAGCGATAGTTGTGTTTCTCACATTGTAAGAGCCGAATACAAACAAGCCAGACGGTTCACATGTTCATCTGAGACACGTCATCTGAATGAAACATGGCATCTAATGAACCGTGCAGAGATGGTGCTTCATACCAGCCGAAAGGAAGCACTTTCACCTCTCTGTGTCTCCAACAAATTCATCTGTGTAAAAGCAGTACGCCATAAAGAAAATCTGAGGCAAAACAACCGATATGAAAAAACAGCATCGGTGAATGCATTTAAACACCTGATTATCTCTCGCTAAATAATGCAAAGCCAAGTTTCATCATCTTTCATCCAGGTTATTTTCTCATGAATATATTTGCGAGTCGGTCAGGTCATGGTGAATGCTGAAGCTGGCGCTGGGATCAATGGTGTGCGTATGGCGTGTGCCACCCATCGCCTTCCCCGCGGGGGTGTTTAACAATCGAGCGTGGCAGACACGGAGACAGAGGGGCTAATTTTAGCTCGGAGGCCCGGCCCACCCATAAATCATTGCAGCAGGGGCTGGAGATGAAGGACACGGGTTGAGCGTCTGCTCACACACTCACTGCACGACTGGAGGAGTCATTGATACATGCTTCGCTTCCCAGATTTGCCAAGGGCGCCACACCAGCAGATGGCCCTGCTGAGCCCATCAAACTGGGTGTTGGTTATTTTTTAGGAGAGAAATTGTGGTATTTATTATTTTTCCCTCATAATCTTCAATAGGAGTAACATCAGCATCTCTTCTCTGATGATGAGGGCGGGGAAATAACCTGTCAATCACATGAGATCCACCAACAGCAGACCACAACCATCCAATCACAATCAAGCCCCGCCCACATTTGTTCCTGAAGCGATTCACTCGGATATACAGCACAATAGGGAAGGAAAGATGAGCGCAACTTCCTTTATCACATATTTATTAGACTTTGAAATCCATTTAATTTTTCACTAAATTCTGTGTTTTATGATTGATGATGTATGATGTAATGATGAATCAAGGTTATAAACTGCGGGCGGATGGGTGGAAAGGTGGATGGATGGATTTATGGATGGGTAGGTGGGTGATTATATACATGTTCCAGAGCTGATTTTGTAAGACTGTAGGATCTGCTGATTGACTGTGAGCCGCAGACGCAACGACGTGTGAAAATACAACTAAAACTCAACATGTGCGAAGAAAAGTGTGTCATGTTGGAGGAACTGCTCTGAACTCTGAACGCAGACAGTGCCGTACCTCCTCCTGCCGTCTCTCTGAATCCACTCTCTCACAAGGAACAGCCTTGATAATCACGCATGAGCAGAAATGAGCAGAAATGAGCAGCCTGAGCCAGTGCTGAGCGCCAATAATCCCCATTGCAGCTCTTTCCAATTACAACTTGACCAGGACAGAAACGCCTGATGCCATTATGATTAGTGCTGCGAATAAATTACTATCGTACTATAAATGCATAATTAGACTGCATCTGAAAATAATTTACCACTTGTTGTAATATTATCCTTAATCAAAAAGTAATTACAGATATTTGCAACTTTCCTTTCACAATTACAGTGATGTATAATCCAATCTGGACTAAGAGGAAATAAGTAAAATGCATTAAAAATGATATATTATGCTTTAATAACTATGTTTCCATATTATTGAATAATTTAAATACATATGTTGTTCAAATGTAGGCTGAGAATGATAAACAATATGTTCTGATATAGAGTCACTATTACAAATTTAGTTAAACAATTTTTTTAAAATTCGATAGAAATGTTAATTGTAAATATCTAAAATTAATATCCAATGAAAGTCAACTGAGACTAGATCAGTCCTCATTCTCACACACGCGCGCACTCTCACTCGCACTCGCACACTCACTGACCTCCAAGATGTACTTCTGCAGGGATTGGATGTCTGCGAGAGCCTCCGCGTCCTGATGGATCACCACCACCTCCTTCAGCGGATACTGCAAACATCCACACACTCGCCGTCAGACTCACACGCTCACCCTCACCCTCACCTCTGCTATCCCAGGGTTCACGATCATAATGAAGAGGCTCTCACCTTGACGGGCAGCGTCTTCCTGTCTCTGATCACGCGGCCCAGCTCGATGACCGACTGCATCCGAGACACGGCGCTCTCAATGCGCTTGTCAATCAGAGACTCCCTGCCAAACACACACGAAACCCAGGGTAGGTGAAGTCTCTTCACGTCCTGATAACAAGCAGGTCTATTTATTTGTATATATATCGCATATAGGGAAGGCATAGGACTATAAAATATTCGATGTTCTAACCGCCTTTATTTAGCATGCATTTCCATCCCTCTGCACACAGACATCACATGTCATGCACAGTTAGACAGACGTCAGTCAGATCGGGAGACAAAACCGTCATTTATAAACAAAACATCATTTTCTCACGGTTTGTGACGCTGTCAGATCAAATACAGTTGCTGTTATCAACAAAAGCAAACTCCATTACACTGTGGCTCAATTTCAAAAGCTGTTATCAAATGCTCCGAACAAACATAAAATCCTCTGACGCCGTTAAAATAAACCATCCACTTGTTTTCTGACGCTGGGATCCTTCTGGAGCCTCTCACTCTCCCAGTCACACTCACTCTCACCCTCATTCACTCTAACACACTCATTCACCATCACACTCACTCACTCTAACACACTATTGTTGCATTTGTCCGTGTGGATTTACAGATCCCGCAATATAAAATAGAGGCATTTTTGTGGCTTGATTAAATAAACGCTTTGTTTATAATGAGGACGTTTGAAGCTCTGAAACTTGGAGCTCAAGAAACATCATGCCAAAACATCAATGCAAATATGATTTCTCATGCCGTGACTCCTTTTAGGCCGTGAATGTTCAGCAACACTGATTCAACATTCATATTTCAGCTCTTCACGTCTCATGTAATTGCATTTTCACACCATTTCCATATTACAGCGTTTCCAGTATCAGTCTAGTTGTATGGCTTACTGTAGCTGTAGTGAAATCTCTACAGTGTGTGGACTTCATGAGTTGAAACCGTTTCTAATTTCGCAGTTTTGGTTTGACAGCCTTGGCTGACTTCTTATTAAAATGGAATAAAGTGCATTTTATACTAATACAACATGCATTTCAGGAGACACATCCACAGGTCAAACAGCTTTACATCACTGCAAAACGATCCATCTTTGAACGGTTTCATGGTTACAGTGAGCAGAGCATCACCAAACGCAGAAATACTCCAAACAAGTGAAGGGAAGGGGAGATTTAATTAGTTAATGAGCCCAGTGTCCTCTGGACGGCCTCCACGTCTCGGACGGCCGGTCACCTCTGTGCTTATTAATACACACAGTCCACAGGAAGAGAAGACCTTCAGAGCGTTTACACGTGTTTACAGGCAGAGCTCAAAGGACACGCTAAATCATTTCAGCGACACACAAGGACACGTGAGGACCGTGACGCATTCATGCTAAAAACAGCAGATTCATAATTACTTTAAGCCTTTATGTGTAATGCATAATGAAGGTATATATATATAGCATCAAAGCAAATTGCATCGCATTCAAGAAAAACATTGATATTCTGATCAGTTCTTGCTTTCCCTGGGAATCAAACCCATGACCTTGATGTTGCAAGCACCTCTCTCTACTGTTAGACACACGAAATTATTATACATTAAATATTATACAGGAAAGGTATTCATAAAGTACATTATATGTTTTCATAAAGAATTGCAACCGAAGCTAAAATGCATTATAATATTTAAAAGCAGATTCTGAAATGCATTATACAGAAGTAACAGTGAAAGATACACATTATTTTGTATTATAACTCTACAATAAACTATGCAAAGTTTTATAAGATGCATCACAATGCATAATTAATGCATTATACATAAAAGCATAAAGGTTGTTTTTTTGTCTTTTTCAGAACATCTTTGCAGAACATCAGATGAATTTCATTAGATAAGGGAGGAAAAACAATTTTCTGTCTCTGAAGGTATCAGCTCTCGCCTGTCAAAATGTAAATGAGAGCATATTTATGTGGAATCAGATTTTAATGAGTTATATCATCTTCAGCGTCGTCTGCATATCAATCTGTTCACGCTCCCTAATGTCACGAGACACTGCGGTTTCAAAAGTCCAAACCTCCAGCACTCAAACGCACTTCTGGGCTTCAGGGATCACAGATAATCTCATTGAAGCTACTTTTAATATATGCATTTTAACTATTTAAAAAAAAAAAAAATTATTATTAAGAAACCGCAATGACAG
Source organism: Rhodeus uyekii (assembly GCA_037043235.1). Lineage (NCBI taxonomy): Eukaryota > Metazoa > Chordata > Actinopteri > Cypriniformes > Acheilognathidae > Rhodeus > Rhodeus uyekii. Next base: position 3,006,178 of record JAWRVZ010000081.1, read on the forward strand.
TAACAACAACACCAACATTTTAATAACATTAGATTTATATATTTTTTATTTCACTCATTATTTTAATATTATTACAATCAATAAGTTACAATTTCAAGATTTTAATATTTTTCATAACAACAACAATAATATAATAATAATAAAAATAAATAGTTTAAAAATAAAGGGTCAGTACCATAAAGAGATCGATAAAAAAAAGAAGAAAAGAGATAAAATAGTTCCATAATTAAAATTATAATAATAATAATAGCATGTTCCTGGAGTGTGGTGTGTACCTGGTGTATGGCGTGTAGCATGTAGCGTTTACCTGGCGTGGCAAGTGGCATGTAGTGTAAGACACGCCAGGTAAGTGGCGTGTAGCGTGTACCTGGCGTGCGGCGTGTACCTGGTGTGTACCTGGCGTGTGGCATGCAGTGTGTACCTGGCGAGTGGCATGTACCTTGTGAGTGGCGTGTACCTGGTGTGTGGCGTGTACCTGGTGTGTGGCGTGTACCTGGCGTGTGGCGTGTACCTGGCGTGTGGCGTGTACCTGGCGTGTGGCGTGTACCTGGCGTGTGGCGTGTACCTGGCGTGTGGCGTGTACCTGGTGTGTGGCGTGTACCTGGCGTGTAGCGTGTACCTGGCGTGTGGCGTGTACCTGGTGTGTGGCGTGTACCTGGTGTGTGGCGTGTACCTGGTGTGTGGCGTGTACCTGGTGTGTACCTGGTGTGTGGCGTGTACCTGGTGTGTGGCGTGTACCTGGTGTGTACCTGGTGTGTGGCGTGTACCTGGCGTGTGGTGTGTACCTGGTGTGTAGCGTGTACCTGGCGTGTAGCGTGTACCTGGCGTGTGGCGTGTACCTGGTGTGTGGTGTGTACCTGGTGTGTGGCGTGTACCTGGTGTGTGGCGTGTACCTGGTGTGTGGCGTGTACCTGGTGTGTGGCGTGTACCTGGTGTGTGGCGTGTACCTGGCGTGTGGCGTGTACCTGGTGTGTAGCGTGTACCTGGTGTGTAGCGTGTACCTGGTGTGTAGCGTGTACCTGGTGTGTGGCGTGTACCTGGCGTGTGGCGTGTACCTGGTGTGTAGCGTGTACCTGGTGTGTAGCGTGTACCTGGTGTGTACCTGGCGTGTGGCATGCAGTGTGTACCTGGCGAGTGGCATGTACCTTGTGAGTGGCATGTACCTGGTGTGTGGCGTGTACCTGGTGTGTGGCGTGTACCTGGTGTGTGGCGTGTACCTGGTGTGTAGCGTGTACCTGGTGTGTAGCGTGTACCTGGTGTGTACCTGGCGTGTGGCATGCAGTGTGTACCTGGCGAGTGGCATGTACCTGGCGTGTGGTGTGTACCTGGCGTGTGGCGTGTACCTGGTGTGTGGCGTGTACCTGGTGTGTAGCGTGTACCTGGCGTGTAGCGTGTACCTGGTGTGTACCTGGCGTGTACCTGGTGTGTGGCGTGTACCTGGTGTGTGGCGTGTACCTGGCGTGTGGCGTGTACCTGGTGTGTGGCGTGTACCTGGTGTGTGGCGTGTACCTGGTGTGTGGCGTGTACCTGGCGTGTGGTGTGTACCTGGTGTGTGGCGTGTACCTGGCGTGTGGTGTGTACCTGGTGTGTGGCGTGTACCTGGTGTGTAGCGTGTACCTGGCGTGTGGTGTGTACCTGGTGTGTAGCGTGTACCTGGTGTGTGGCGTGTACCTGGCGTGTGGCGTGTACCTGGTGTGTAGCGTGTACCTGGCGTGTGGTGTGTACCTGGTGTGTGGTGTGTACCTGGTGTGTAGCGTGTACCTGGTGTGTGGCGTGTACCTGGTGTGTAGCGTGTACCTGGCGTGTGGTGTGTACCTGGTGTGTAGCGTGTACCTGGTGTGTGGCGTGTACCTGGTGTGTAGCGTGTACCTGGTGTGTGGCGTGTACCTGGTGTGTGGCGTGTACCTGGCGTGTGGTGTGTACCTGGTGTGTAGCGTGTACCTGGCGTGTGGTGTGTACCTGGTGTGTGGCGTGTACCTGGTGTGTAGCGTGTACCTGGCGTGTGGCGTGTACCTGGTGTGTAGCGTGTACCTGGTGTGTGGCGTGTACCTGGTGTGTAGCGTGTACCTGGTGTGTGGCGTGTACCTGGCGTGTGGCGTGTACCTGGTGTGTAGCGTGTACCTGGTGTGTAGCGTGTACCTGGTGTGTACCTGGCGTGTGGCATGCAGTGTGTACCTGGCGAGTGGCGTGTACCTGGTGTGTGGCGTGAACCTGGTGTGTAGCGTGTACCTGGTGTGTAGCGTGTACCTGGTGTGTAGCATGTACCTGGTGTGTACCTGGCGTGTGGCATGCAGTGTGTACCTGGCGAGTGGCATGTACCTTGAGAGTGGCATGTACCTGGTGTGTGGCGTGTACCTGGTGTGTGGCGTGTACCTGGTGTGTAGCGTGTACCTGGTGTGTAGCGTGTACCTGGTGTGTACCTGGCGTGTGGCATGCAGTGTGTACCTGGCGAGTGGCATGTACCTGGTGTGTGGCGTGTACCTGGTGTGTGGCGTGTACCTGGCGTGTGGCGTGTACCTGGCGTGTGGTGTGTACCTGGCGTGTGGTGTGTACCTGGTGTGTGGCGTGTACCTGGTGTGTAGCGTGTACCTGGTGTGTGGCGTGTACCTGGTGTGTAGCGTGTACCTGGCGTGTGGCGTGTACCTGGTGTGTAGCGTGTACCTGGCGTGTGGCGTGTACCTGGTGTGTGGCGTGTACCTGGCGTGTGGCGTGTACCTGGTGTGTGGCGTGAACCTGGTGTGTGGCGTGTACCTGGCGTGTGGCGTGTACCTGGCGTGTGGCGTGTACCTGGTGTGTAGCGTGTACCTGGCGTGTGGTGTGTACCTGGTGTGTAGCGTGTACCTGGTGTGTGGCGTGTACCTGGTGTGTAGCGTGTACCTGGTGTGTAGCGTGTACCTGGTGTGTACCTGGCGTGTGGCATGCAGTGTGTACCTGGCGAGTGGCATGTACCTTGTGAGTGGCGTGTACCTGGTGTGTGGCGTGTACCTGGTGTGTAGCGTGTACCTGGTGTGTAGCGTGTACCTGGTGTGTAGCGTGTACCTGGTGTGTACCTGGCGTGTGGCATGCAGTGTGTACCTGGCGAGTGGCATGTACCTTGTGAGTGGCATGTACCTGGTGTGTGGCGTGTACCTGGTGTGTGGCGTGTACCTGGTGTGTAGCGTGTACCAGGTGTGTACCTGGCGTGTGGCATGCAGTGTGTACCTGGCGAGTGGCATGTACCTTGTGAGTGGCATGTACCTGGTGTGTGGCGTGTACCTGGTGTGTAGCGTGTACCTGGCGTGTGGCGTGTACCTGGCGTGTGGCGTGTACCTGGTGTGTGGCGTGAACCTGGTGTGTAGCGTGTACCTGGTGTGTAGCGTGTACCTGGTGTGTAGCGTGTACCTGGTGTGTACCTGGCGTGTGGCATGCAGTGTGTACCTGGCGAGTGGCATGTACCTGGTGTGTGGCGTGTACCTGGTGTGTGGCGTGTACCTGGTGTGTAGCGTGTACCTGGTGTGTAGCGTGTACCTGGTGTGTAGCGTGTACCTGGTGTGTACCTGGCGTGTGGCATGCAGTGTGTACCTGGCGAGTGGCATGTACCTTGTGAGTGGCATGTACCTGGTGTGTGGCGTGTACCTGGTGTGTGGCGTGTACCTGGTGTGTGGCGTGTACCTGGTGTGTGGCGTGTACCTGGTGTGTGGCGTGAACCTGGTGTGTAGCGTGTACCTGGTGTGTACCTGGCGTGTGGCATGCAGTGTGTACCTGGCGAGTGGCATGTACCTGGTGTGTGGCGTGTACCTGGTGTGTGGCGTGTACCTGGCGTGTGGTGTGTACCTGGCGTGTGGTGTGTACCTGGTGTGTGGCGTGTACCTGGTGTGTGGCGTGTACCTGGTGTGTGGCGTGTACCTGGTGTGTAGCGTGTACCTGGTGTGTGGCGTGTACCTGGTGTGTAGCGTGTACCTGGCGTGTAGCGTGTACCTGGCGTGTGGCGTGTACCTGGTGTGTGGCGTGAACCTGGTGTGTAGCGTGTACCTGGTGTGTGGCGTGTACCTGGCGTGTGGCGTGTACCTGGTGTGTGGCGTGTACCTGGTGTGTGGCGTGTACCTGGTGTGTGGCGTGTACCTGGTGTGTGGCGTGTACCTGGCGTGTGGCGTGTACCTGGTGTGTGGCGTGTACCTGGTGTGTAGCGTGTACCTGGCGTGTGGCGTGTACCTGGTGTGTGGCGTGTACCTGGTGTGTGGCGTGTACCTGGTGTGTGGCGTGTACCTGGCGTGTGGCGTGTACCTGGTGTGTGGCGTGTACCTGGTGTGTGGCGTGAACCTGGCGTGTGGCGTGTACCTGGCGTGTGGCGTGTACCTGGCGTGTGGCGTGTACCTGGTGTGTGGCGTGTACCTGGTGTGTGGCGTGTACCTGGTGTGTAGCGTGTACCTGGTGTGTGGCGTGTACCTGGTGTGTGGCGTGTACCTGGCGTGTGGCGTGTACCTGGTGTGTGGCGTGTACCTGGTGTGTGGCGTGTACCTGGTGTGTGGCGTGTACCTGGTGTGTAGCGTGTACCTGGTGTGTAGCGTGTACCTGGCGTGTGGCGTGTACCTGGTGTGTGGCGTGTACCTGGTGTGTGGCGTGTACCTGGTGTGTAGCGTGTACCTGGTGTGTAGCGTGTACCTGGTGTGTACCTGGCGTGTGGCATGCAGTGTGTACTTGGTGAGTGGCATGTACCTTGTGAGTGGCATGTACCTGGTGTGTGGCGTGTACCTGGTGTGTGGCATGTACCTTGTGAGTGGCATGTACCTGGCGTGTGGTGTGTACCTGGCGTGTGGCGTGTACCTGGTGTGTGGCGTGTACCTGGTGTGTGGCGTGTACCTGGCGTGTGGTGTGTACCTGGTGTGTGGCGTGTACCTGGTGTGTAGCGTGTACCTGGCGTGTGGTGTGTACCTGGTGTGTAGCGTGTACCTGGTGTGTGGCGTGTACCTGGTGTGTGGCGTGTACCTGGTGTGTAGCGTGTACCTGGTGTGTGGCGTGTACCTGGCGTGTGGCGTGTACCTGGTGTGTAGCGTGTACCTGGTGTGTAGCGTGTACCTGGTGTGTACCTGGCGTGTGGCATGCAGTGTGTACCTGGCGAGTGGCGTGTACCTGGTGTGTGGCGTGAACCTGGTGTGTAGCGTGTACCTGGTGTGTAGCATGTACCTGGTGTGTACCTGGCGTGTGGCATGCAGTGTGTACCTGGCGAGTGGCATGTACCTTGAGAGTGGCATGTACCTGGTGTGTGGCGTGTACCTGGTGTGTAGCGTGTACCTGGTGTGTGGCGTGTACCTGGTGTGTAGCGTGTACCTGGTGTGTAGCGTGTACCTGGTGTGTAGCGTGTACCTGGTGTGTACCTGGCGTGTGGCATGTACCTTGTGAGTGGCATGTACCTGGTGTGTGGCGTGTACCTGGCGTGTGGCGTGTACCTGGCGTGTGGCGTGTACCTGGCGTGTGGCGTGTACCTGGTGTGTGGCGTGTACCTGGCGTGTGGCGTGTACCTGGCGTGTGGCGTGTACCTGGCGTGTGGTGTGTACCTGGCGTGTGGTGTGTACCTGGTGTGTGGTGTGTACCTGGTGTGTAGCGTGTACCAGGTGTGTAGCGTGTACCTGGTGTGTGGCGTGTACCTGGTGTGTGGCGTGTACCTGGCGTGTGGCGTGTACCTGGCGTGTGGCGTGTACCTGGCGTGTGGCGTGTACCTGGTGTGTGGCGTGTACCTGGTGTGTGGCGTGTACCTGGCGTGTGGCGTGTACCTGGCGTGTGGCGTGTACCTGGCGTGTGGCGTGTACCTGGTGTGTGGCGTGTACCTGGTGTGTAGCGTGTACCTGGTGTGTGGCGTGTACCTGGTGTGTAGCGTGTACCTGGTGTGTAGCGTGTACCTGGTGTGTACCTGGCGTGTGGCATGCAGTGTGTACCTGGCGAGTGGCATGTACCTTGTGAGTGGCGTGTACCTGGTGTGTGGCGTGTACCTGGTGTGTAGCGTGTACCTGGTGTGTAGCGTGTACCTGGTGTGTAGCGTGTACCTGGTGTGTACCTGGCGTGTGGCATGTACCTTGTGAGTGGCGTGTACCTGGTGTGTGGCGTGTACCTGGTGTGTGGCGTGTACCTGGTGTGTGGTGTGTACCTGGCGTGTGGCGTGTACCTGGCGTGTGGCGTGTACCTGGCGTGTGGCGTGTACCTGGTGTGTAGCGTGTACCTGGTGTGTGGCGTGTACCTGGTGTGTAGCGTGTACCTGGCGTGTGGTGTGTACCTGGTGTGTAGCGTGTACCTGGCGTGTGGCGTGTACCTGGCGTGTGGTGTGTACCTGGTGTGTAGCGTGTACCTGGCGTGTGGTGTGTACCTGGCGTGTGGCGTGTACCTGGCGTGTGGCGTGTACCTGGCGTGTGGCGTGTACCTGGCGTGTGGTGTGTACCTGGTGTGTAGCGTGTACCTGGCGTGTGGTGTGTACCTGGTGTGTGGCATGTACCTGGTGTGTGGCGTGTACCTGGTGTGTGGCGTGTACCTGGCGTGTGGTGTGTACCTGGCGTGTGGTGTGTACCTGGCGTGTGGCGTGTACCTGGTGTGTGGCGTGTACCTGGTGTGTGGCGTGTACCTGGTGTGTAGCGTGTACCTGGTGTGTGGCGTGTACCTGGTGTGTAGCGTGTACCTGGTGTGTGGCGTGTACCTGGCGTGTGGCGTGTACCTGGTGTGTGGCGTGTACCTGGTGTGTGGCGTGAACCTGGTGTGTAGCGTGTACCTGGTGTGTAGCGTGTACCTGGTGTGTGGCGTGTACCTGGTGTGTGGCGTGTACCTGGCGTGTGGCGTGTACCTGGTGTGTGGCGTGAACCTGGCGTGTGGCGTGTACCTGGCGTGTGGCGTGTACCTGGCGTGTGGCGTGTACCTGGTGTGTAGCGTGTACCTGGTGTGTGGCGTGTACCTGGTGTGTGGCGTGTACCTGGTGTGTGGCGTGTACCTGGTGTGTAGCGTGTACCTGGTGTGTGGCGTGTACCTGGTGTGTGGCGTGTACCTGGCGTGTGGCGTGTACCTGGTGTGTGGCGTGTACCTGGTGTGTGGCGTGTACCTGGTGTGTGGCGTGTACCTGGTGTGTGGCGTGTACCTGGTGTGTAGCGTGTACCTGGTGTGTAGCGTGTACCTGGTGTGTACCTGGCGTGTGGCATGCAGTGTGTACTTGGCGAGTGGCATGTACCTTGTGAGTGGCATGTACCTGGTGTGTGGCGTGTACCTGGTGTGTGGCATGTACCTTGTGAGTGGCATGTACCTGGCGTGTGGTGTGTACCTGGCGTGTGGCGTGTACCTGGTGTGTGGCGTGTACCTGGTGTGTAGCGTGTACCTGGCGTGTGGTGTGTACCTGGTGTGTGGCGTGTACCTGGTGTGTAGCGTGTACCTGGCGTGTGGTGTGTACCTGGTGTGTAGCGTGTACCTGGTGTGTGGCGTGTACCTGGTGTGTAGCGTGTACCTGGTGTGTGGCGTGTACCTGGCGTGTGGCGTGTACCTGGTGTGTAGCGTGTACCTGGTGTGTAGCGTGTACCTGGTGTGTACCTGGCGTGTGGCATGCAGTGTGTACCTGGCGAGTGGCGTGTACCTGGTGTGTGGCGTGAACCTGGTGTGTAGCGTGTACCTGGTGTGTAGCATGTACCTGGTGTGTACCTGGCGTGTGGCATGCAGTGTGTACCTGGCGAGTGGCATGTACCTTGAGAGTGGCATGTACCTGGTGTGTGGCGTGTACCTGGTGTGTAGCGTGTACCTGGTGTGTGGCGTGTACCTGGTGTGTAGCGTGTACCTGGTGTGTAGCGTGTACCTGGTGTGTAGCGTGTACCTGGTGTGTAGCGTGTACCTGGTGTGTACCTGGCGTGTGGCATGTACCTTGTGAGTGGCATGTACCTGGTGTGTGGCGTGTACCTGGCGTGTGGCGTGTACCTGGCGTGTGGCGTGTACCTGGTGTGTGGCGTGTACCTGGCGTGTGGCGTGTACCTGGCGTGTGGCGTGTACCTGGCGTGTGGCGTGTACCTGGCGTGTGGCGTGTACCTGGCGTGTGGTGTGTACCTGGCGTGTGGCGTGTACCTGGCGTGTGGCGTGTACCTGGTGTGTGGCGTGTACCTGGCGTGTGGCGTGTACCTGGCGTGTGGCGTGTACCTGGCGTGTGGTGTGTACCTGGCGTGTGGTGTGTACCTGGTGTGTGGTGTGTACCTGGTGTGTAGCGTGTACCAGGTGTGTAGCGTGTACCTGGTGTGTGGCGTGTACCTGGCGTGTGGCGTGTACCTGGCGTGTAGCGTGTACCTGGTGTGTAGCGTGTACCTGGTGTGTACCTGGCGTGTGGCATGTACCTTGTGAGTGGCGTGTACCTGGTGTGTGGCGTGTACCTGGTGTGTGGCGTGTACCTGGTGTGTGGTGTGTACCTGGTGTGTGGCGTGTACCTGGCGTGTGGTGTGTACCTGGCGTGTGGTGTGTACCTGGCGTGTGGCGTGTACCTGGTGTGTGGCGTGTACCTGGTGTGTGGCGTGTACCTGGTGTGTAGCGTGTACCTGGTGTGTGGCGTGTACCTGGTGTGTAGCGTGTACCTGGTGTGTAGCGTGTACCTGGTGTGTGGCGTGTACCTGGTGTGTGGCGTGTACCTGGCGTGTGGCGTGTACCTGGTGTGTGGCGTGAACCTGGTGTGTAGCGTGTACCTGGTGTGTAGCGTGTACCTGGTGTGTGGCGTGTACCTGGTGTGTGGCGTGTACCTGGCGTGTGGCGTGTACCTGGTGTGTGGCGTGAACCTGGCGTGTGGCGTGTACCTGGCGTGTGGCGTGTACCTGGCGTGTGGCGTGTACCTGGTGTGTAGCGTGTACCTGGTGTGTGGCGTGTACCTGGTGTGTGGCGTGTACCTGGTGTGTGGCGTGTACCTGGTGTGTAGCGTGTACCTGGTGTGTGGCGTGTACCTGGTGTGTGGCGTGTACCTGGCGTGTGGCGTGTACCTGGTGTGTGGCGTGTACCTGGTGTGTGGCGTGTACCTGGTGTGTGGCGTGTACCTGGTGTGTGGCGTGTACCTGGTGTGTAGCGTGTACCTGGTGTGTAGCGTGTACCTGGTGTGTACCTGGCGTGTGGCATGCAGTGTGTACTTGGCGAGTGGCATGTACCTTGTGAGTGGCATGTACCTGGTGTGTGGCGTGTACCTGGTGTGTGGCATGTACCTTGTGAGTGGCATGTACCTGGCGTGTGGTGTGTACCTGGCGTGTGGCGTGTACCTGGTGTGTGGCGTGTACCTGGTGTGTAGCGTGTACCTGGCGTGTGGTGTGTACCTGGTGTGTGGCGTGTACCTGGTGTGTAGCGTGTACCTGGCGTGTGGTGTGTACCTGGTGTGTAGCGTGTACCTGGTGTGTGGCGTGTACCTGGTGTGTAGCGTGTACCTGGTGTGTGGCGTGTACCTGGCGTGTGGCGTGTACCTGGTGTGTAGCGTGTACCTGGTGTGTAGCGTGTACCTGGTGTGTACCTGGCGTGTGGCATGCAGTGTGTACCTGGCGAGTGGCGTGTACCTGGTGTGTGGCGTGAACCTGGTGTGTAGCGTGTACCTGGTGTGTAGCATGTACCTGGTGTGTACCTGGCGTGTGGCATGCAGTGTGTACCTGGCGAGTGGCATGTACCTTGAGAGTGGCATGTACCTGGTGTGTGGCGTGTACCTGGTGTGTAGCGTGTACCTGGTGTGTGGCGTGTACCTGGTGTGTAGCGTGTACCTGGTGTGTAGCGTGTACCTGGTGTGTAGCGTGTACCTGGTGTGTAGCGTGTACCTGGTGTGTACCTGGCGTGTGGCATGTACCTTGTGAGTGGCGTGTACCTGGTGTGTGGCGTGTACCTGGCGTGTGGCGTGTACCTGGCGTGTGGCGTGTACCTGGTGTGTGGCGTGTACCTGGCGTGTGGCGTGTACCTGGCGTGTGGCGTGTACCTGGCGTGTGGCGTGTACCTGGCGTGTGGCGTGTACCTGGCGTGTGGTGTGTACCTGGCGTGTGGCGTGTACCTGGCGTGTGGCGTGTACCTGGCGTGTGGCGTGTACCTGGCGTGTGGCGTGTACCTGGCGTGTGGCGTGTACCTGGCGTGTACCTGGTGTGTGGTGTGTACCTGGTGTGTAGCGTGTACCTGGTGTGTGGCGTGTACCTGGCGTGTGGCGTGTACCTGGCGTGTGGCGTGTACCTGGCGTGTGGCGTGTACCTGGCGTGTGGCGTGTACCTGGTGTGTGGCGTGTACCTGGTGTGTGGCGTGTACCTGGTGTGTGGCGTGTACCTGGTGTGTGGCGTGTACCTGGCGTGTGGCGTGTACCTGGCGTGTGGCGTGTACCTGGCGTGTGGCGTGTACCTGGTGTGTGGCGTGTACCTGGTGTGTAGCGTGTACCTGGTGTGTGGCGTGTACCTGGTGTGTAGCGTGTACCTGGCGTGTGGCGTGTACCTGGCGTGTGGCGTGTACCTGGTGTGTGGCGTGAACCTGGTGTGTAGCGTGTACCTGGTGTGTAGCGTGTACCTGGTGTGTAGCGTGTACCTGGTGTGTACCTGGCGTGTGGCATGCAGTGTGTACCTGGCGAGTGGCATGTACCTTGTGAGTGGCGTGTACCTGGTGTGTGGCGTGTACCTGGTGTGTAGCGTGTACCTGGTGTGTAGCGTGTACCTGGTGTGTAGCGTGTACCTGGTGTGTACCTGGCGTGTGGCATGCAGTGTGTACCTGGCGAGTGGCATGTACCTTGTGAGTGGCGTGTACCTGGTGTGTGGCGTGTACCTGGTGTGTGGCGTGTACCTGGTGTGTGGTGTGTACCTGGCGTGTGGCGTGTACCTGGCGTGTGGCGTGTACCTGGCGTGTGGCGTGTACCTGGTGTGTAGCGTGTACCTGGTGTGTGGCGTGTACCTGGTGTGTGGCGTGTACCTGGTGTGTAGCGTGTACCTGGCGTGTGGTGTGTACCTGGTGTGTAGCGTGTACCTGGCGTGTGGCGTGTACCTGGCGTGTGGTGTGTACCTGGTGTGTAGCGTGTACCTGGCGTGTGGTGTGTACCTGGCGTGTGGCGTGTACCTGGCGTGTGGCGTGTACCTGGCGTGTGGCGTGTACCTGGCGTGTGGCGTGTACCTGGCGTGTGGTGTGTACCTGGTGTGTAGCGTGTACCTGGCGTGTGGTGTGTACCTGGTGTGTGGCGTGTACCTGGCGTGTGGCGTGTACCTGGTGTGTAGCGTGTACCTGGTGTGTGGCGTGTACCTGGTGTGTAGCGTGTACCTGGTGTGTGGCGTGTACCTGGCGTGTGGCGTGTACCTGGTGTGTAGCGTGTACCTGGTGTGTAGCGTGTACCTGGTGTGTAGCATGTACCTGGTGTGTACCTGGCGTGTGGCATGCAGTGTGTACCTGGCGAGTGGCATGTACCTTGAGAGTGGCATGTACCTGGTGTGTGGCGTGTACCTGGTGTGTAGCGTGTACCTGGTGTGTGGCGTGTACCTGGTGTGTAGCGTGTACCTGGTGTGTAGCGTGTACCTGGTGTGTACCTGGCGTGTGGCATGCAGTGTGTACCTGGCGAGTGGCATGTACCTTGTGAGTGGCGTGTACCTGGTGTGTGGCGTGTACCTGGCGTGTGGCGTGTACCTGGCGTGTGGTGTGTACCTGGCGTGTGGCGTGTACCTGGCGTGTGGCGTGTACCTGGTGTGTGGCGTGTACCTGGTGTGTGGCGTGTACCTGGTGTGTGGCGTGTACCTGGTGTGTGGCGTGTACCTGGTGTGTAGCGTGTACCTGGTGTGTGGCGTGTACCTGGTGTGTGGCGTGTACCTGGCGTGTGGCGTGTACCTGGTGTGTGGCGTGTACCTGGTGTGTGGCGTGTACCTGGTGTGTGGCGTGTACCTGGTGTGTGGCGTGTACCTGGTGTGTAGCGTGTACCTGGTGTGTAGCGTGTACCTGGTGTGTACCTGGCGTGTGGCATGCAGTGTGTACTTGGCGAGTGGCATGTACCTTGTGAGTGGCATGTACCTGGTGTGTGGCGTGTACCTGGTGTGTGGCATGTACCTTGTGAGTGGCATGTACCTGGCGTGTGGTGTGTACCTGGCGTGTGGCGTGTACCTGGTGTGTGGCGTGTACCTGGTGTGTAGCGTGTACCTGGCGTGTGGTGTGTACCTGGTGTGTGGCGTGTACCTGGTGTGTAGCGTGTACCTGGCGTGTGGTGTGTACCTGGTGTGTAGCGTGTACCTGGTGTGTGGCGTGTACCTGGTGTGTAGCGTGTACCTGGTGTGTGGCGTGTACCTGGCGTGTGGCGTGTACCTGGTGTGTAGCGTGTACCTGGTGTGTAGCGTGTACCTGGTGTGTACCTGGCGTGTGGCATGCAGTGTGTACCTGGCGAGTGGCGTGTACCTGGTGTGTGGCGTGAACCTGGTGTGTAGCGTGTACCTGGTGTGTAGCATGTACCTGGTGTGTACCTGGCGTGTGGCATGCAGTGTGTACCTGGCGAGTGGCATGTACCTTGAGAGTGGCATGTACCTGGTGTGTGGCGTGTACCTGGTGTGTAGCGTGTACCTGGTGTGTGGCGTGTACCTGGTGTGTAGCGTGTACCTGGTGTGTAGCGTGTACCTGGTGTGTAGCGTGTACCTGGTGTGTAGCGTGTACCTGGTGTGTACCTGGCGTGTGGCATGTACCTTGTGAGTGGCATGTACCTGGTGTGTGGCGTGTACCTGGCGTGTGGCGTGTACCTGGCGTGTGGCGTGTACCTGGTGTGTGGCGTGTACCTGGCGTGTGGCGTGTACCTGGCGTGTGGCGTGTACCTGGCGTGTGGCGTGTACCTGGCGTGTGGCGTGTACCTGGCGTGTGGTGTGTACCTGGCGTGTGGCGTGTACCTGGCGTGTGGCGTGTACCTGGCGTGTGGCGTGTACCTGGCGTGTGGCGTGTACCTGGCGTGTGGCGTGTACCTGGCGTGTACCTGGTGTGTGGTGTGTACCTGGTGTGTAGCGTGTACCAGGTGTGTAGCGTGTACCTGGTGTGTGGCGTGTACCTGGCGTGTGGCGTGTACCTGGCGTGTGGCGTGTACCTGGCGTGTGGCGTGTACCTGGCGTGTGGCGTGTACCTGGTGTGTGGCGTGTACCTGGTGTGTGGCGTGTACCTGGTGTGTGGCGTGTACCTGGTGTGTGGCGTGTACCTGGCGTGTGGCGTGTACCTGGCGTGTGGCGTGTACCTGGCGTGTGGCGTGTACCTGGTGTGTGGCGTGTACCTGGTGTGTAGCGTGTACCTGGTGTGTGGCGTGTACCTGGTGTGTAGCGTGTACCTGGCGTGTGGCGTGTACCTGGCGTGTGGCGTGTACCTGGTGTGTGGCGTGAACCTGGTGTGTAGCGTGTACCTGGTGTGTAGCGTGTACCTGGTGTGTAGCGTGTACCTGGTGTGTACCTGGCGTGTGGCATGCAGTGTGTACCTGGCGAGTGGCATGTACCTTGTGAGTGGCGTGTACCTGGTGTGTGGCGTGTACCTGGTGTGTAGCGTGTACCTGGTGTGTAGCGTGTACCTGGTGTGTAGCGTGTACCTGGTGTGTACCTGGCGTGTGGCATGCAGTGTGTACCTGGCGAGTGGCATGTACCTTGTGAGTGGCGTGTACCTGGTGTGTGGCGTGTACCTGGTGTGTGGCGTGTACCTGGTGTGTGGTGTGTACCTGGCGTGTGGCGTGTACCTGGCGTGTGGCGTGTACCTGGCGTGTGGCGTGTACCTGGTGTGTAGCGTGTACCTGGTGTGTGGCGTGTACCTGGTGTGTGGCGTGTACCTGGTGTGTAGCGTGTACCTGGCGTGTGGTGTGTACCTGGTGTGTAGCGTGTACCTGGCGTGTGGCGTGTACCTGGCGTGTGGTGTGTACCTGGTGTGTAGCGTGTACCTGGCGTGTGGTGTGTACCTGGCGTGTGGCGTGTACCTGGCGTGTGGCGTGTACCTGGCGTGTGGCGTGTACCTGGCGTGTGGCGTGTACCTGGCGTGTGGTGTGTACCTGGTGTGTAGCGTGTACCTGGCGTGTGGTGTGTACCTGGTGTGTGGCGTGTACCTGGCGTGTGGCGTGTACCTGGTGTGTAGCGTGTACCTGGTGTGTGGCGTGTACCTGGTGTGTAGCGTGTACCTGGTGTGTGGCGTGTACCTGGCGTGTGGCGTGTACCTGGTGTGTAGCGTGTACCTGGTGTGTAGCGTGTACCTGGTGTGTAGCATGTACCTGGTGTGTACCTGGCGTGTGGCATGCAGTGTGTACCTGGCGAGTGGCATGTACCTTGAGAGTGGCATGTACCTGGTGTGTGGCGTGTACCTGGTGTGTAGCGTGTACCTGGTGTGTGGCGTGTACCTGGTGTGTAGCGTGTACCTGGTGTGTAGCGTGTACCTGGTGTGTACCTGGCGTGTGGCATGCAGTGTGTACCTGGCGAGTGGCATGTACCTTGTGAGTGGCGTGTACCTGGTGTGTGGCGTGTACCTGGCGTGTGGCGTGTACCTGGCGTGTGGTGTGTACCTGGCGTGTGGCGTGTACCTGGCGTGTGGCGTGTACCTGGTGTGTGGCGTGTACCTGGTGTGTGGCGTGTACCTGGCGTGTGGCGTGTACCTGGTGTGTAGCGTGTACCTGGTGTGTGGCGTGTACCTGGTGTGTGGCGTGTACCTGGTGTGTGGCGTGTACCTGGCGTGTGGTGTGTACCTGGCGTGTG